>JARYGA010041837.1:0-74979 GCA_030545235.1 Helianthus tuberosus
TTCGCCTAACCATTCACCTAAGGTTACCCCACCCAATAGTCCTACTTCTAGTACTTCTAGTAACCTAGAAAACTTAGAACACATGGCTAACCCTAGGCAAACTGTCCATCAGCAGGCCACTCAGAATTTCACCGGCCTTGCCTCACCCATCACTGTTCCACCCATAGTTAATGACAATTCATGGCAGATCCCATCTTATGCCATGCAGGCCATCACCAATAGTATCCAATTCCATGGCCGAGACGATGAGGACGCCCCGGCCCACATTAACCGTTTCTCTAGGATGCTAGCTACTTTTAGCCTTAGCGGTGCACCCAACGATGCTACATACCTACAGCTTTTCCCATTTTCTTTAGCCGGCCGTGCGGCTACTTGGTTGGACTCACAACCGACCGGTACTTTTACCACCTGGGCGGGGCTTCGTCAAGCCTTTCTGAATAAGTATTTCCCGCCCGCTAAAGCTTCACGGCTTAGAGACGAAATCCATTCTTTCCGCATGGGGCCCGACGAGCCCTATTACCTTGCTTGGGAGCGTTTCCAAACCCTTTGCGCTCGTTGCTCCCAACATGGTCTTTCTGATTGGGCTTTATGCGAGAAATTTTACAACGGACTTACCCAAGAGACTAGAGATAGGTTTGATACAAATGCGGGGGGGCATATGATGGGTATACTTACAGTTCCTGAGTGTCTAGAGCGTTTTGAGGCATTTGCTCAGTCTCAATCCCAATCAAGATCCGATCAGAGGTATCAAAGTGGTAATTCTAATACCACTACTAGTGCACCCGCCCATGGGGTGAACCATGTCACTATGGACCCTAGTTTGGCCTCTGTTTTGGAAAATATGGATAGGCAACTTAAGGAGATTAGAGCTAAGATTGATAAGTGTGAGTTGTGTCGAGGTGGTCATGACACGAGTGCGTGCCCTTTACTAGTTGGTGAGGAGAAGTGTGATTACTTAGGAGGAGGGTTCGGTAGAGGTCAACCTAGCAGTTTTGGGGGTAATAATAATGTAGGTTCGGGTTGGCGGTCTAATAATAATAATAATAATTTTAATAATAATAGCAATTTTCGCTCAAGTGGACCTCCTAGTTTGCAAATAGCTCAAAATCCAAATAGGGGTCTAGGTTCACTTTTTAATGGAAGTTCGAATGGGCAGGTTCAGAATGGGGGGTCGAGTAGTCAAGGTCAAATAGGTCAAAGTTCAAGTTTCGATGTAGGGGGTAGCATGGAAAGAATGGAGGCTATGATGAGCCAGCTAGTTGCTAGAGATCAAAGTACCCAACAGAAACTTAGTGAACATGATCTCATGCTTAGGAATCACCAAGCTGCGGTCCAGGACCTTGCTAGGGTTGTAGGTGATATTGCTAAGAAGTTAGAGGAGAGATTACCCGGTAAATTTGCGGGTAACACCCAACAAAACCCTAATGCCCAAGTAAATGCCATTACTACTCGTAGTGGTAAGACCGTAGGAGACCCGAGAGTTGTAGAGGAAAGAGAGGTTGATGAGGATGGTGATGTGATAGATGAAGTGATAGAGATGGAGGCTCCTGGCAAAGTGCAAAAGAGGCTAGGCCCAGCAAGTACCGCACAGCCAGGTGAGTCTCAAGTTGAGAAGAAAGTTGAGAAAGAGCCCGTAGTTGTTAGGCCGTCACCTTATGTAAACCATGCGTATGCTCCGTTTCCTTCACGTCTTAAGAATCAAAAATATTCAAAGGAATACGGACAGTTCTTAGATATCTTCAAGCAATTGAAGATTAATCTTCCGTTTATAGAGGCACTCCAGTCCATGCCTAAGTATGCAAAATTCTTGAAGGACCTTCTTAGGAATAAGGAGAAATTAGGGGAGTTGTCGAATGTTCCATTGCATGGAGGGTGTTCGGCCGTTGTTTCAAATCAGCTTCCCGAAAAGCTTACCGATCCCGGTGTTTTCACTATTCCTTGTCTTTTCGGTAGTAACACAAACACTAGAGCTTTAGCCGACCTAGGTGCTAGTATTAATTTGATGCCCTTTTCTCTTTATGAGAAGCTAGACCTAGGAGAGCTTGCACCTACCCGAATGACACTATCTTTAGCCGATCGGTCTGTTAAGTACCCTAGGGGTATAGTTGAGAATTTGTTAGTTAAAGTAGACAAGTTTGTTTTTCCGGTAGACTTTGTCGTACTCGACATGGAAGCCGACGAGAAGGTACCGTTAATTTTAGGCCGCCCATTCTTAAACACTGCTAAAGCCCTAATAGATGTCTCTTTAGGCACTATCACACTTAGAGCGCATAATGCGTGATGCGCACGTTGCGGTGGAAAATGAAGGGATTTTTTATTTTGGCTTTGGAGGGAAAATGAAGAGTCACCCTTTTTTTATTTTACACAGCTTTACACAGCTGAAAAAAGATACTTTTCTGGAAAATAAGCCTTGGAAATTGGAATTTTGACTTTTGAGTTATGTTAGGTAATAAAATGGCTATTAACGACATGCTCTATATGATGAAAATGAGATTGAAGAAGATATCGGGGAGTATGATGATGAAAGAGATGGACGTTTGGGTGGTACTTCTGATGATTTAATGATAATTGATTAGAAACTAGTAGTTAAGAGTATGTTTACCTTTTAAGTGTTTTGTTATGTCTAAGTTTATTTACATAGCGGCATTTTTTTTGTTTGTATCTAAAACTTATTAAAGAAAAGTGGTGGGTTCATATTTTTTGAGTTGAAAGGAAAGGTGACAATAGTTTTAGAGTTCAACAAAAAAAATGTACAATAATGCAAAATAATACCCGTAGACAGAAATTCAACAAAAAAAAATGTACAAATACGCTTGAATAAGTATAATACCAGTATACACAAACAATGACTTGGACAAGAAAGGACTCGAGTGCAATTGTGTAAAAAGAATAATACAATTAAAATCTATTCCCAAACACCCAGCTTCTTCTATCTTCCGCCATTGTAATGTTTTTACAGACACCTTACCCTGATCTATCATCTTCCACCATTGTCTTCACATCTTTATGTTATTTTCACCATCTCCTTTCCACTTAATTAGTTTTCTTTCTCTTTTTTACGTGGTTTCAAACAACTAGGGTTTCAACAATGGAAAACGAACATTTTTTACTCATGAATCTACCAAACCATCTAATCTCTAAGGTTTTAGTTAGATCACACTTGTCAGATCTCGTACAAACACGGTCCAGTTGCAGATCCCTCCGGAGTCTAATTTTCGATCGAACTTTTCGTGAAACGTACAATGTCGCCCACCGTGGCACCATCATGAGGTTTACTCACCTTCAAACGCTGCCCCGTAACAACCCTGACCACAATCTTGGTGTCGTTTTAGTTGAGCATGAAGATGGCCACCCGGTAGAAAGCTTTAGGATTCCCGGATCTTACAGCGGAGAAACGTAGCTATAGCGGGTAACGTGATGCTTCATCTCGTTGGGGTTTGGGGTATGGTCCTCGTATTCGCAGGAGTCGGAAGGGGTTTGTTGTTGATCAATTTGTGGGACGGATCGGTTCGAAGACTCCAGTTTGATAACATGTCTCCGACTACTCCTGCTGCCAGGTTAAGGAGAGGCTTAAGGGTTCTTTATGGCAATACGAGCGAGTACGTTGATGTTTACGCGGATGTAAATATAAATGGCATTGTTACCGTTTTTCGGAATTTTTCTCGGGATGAAGAGAATACTTGTTATGTGTGCAACTTGGTTAATAATCTTGAACCTTTAGAAATGATGGATCCAGGCAGATTGATAGTTCCATTTTATTCTCCACCGATTCGAATCGTCATATCCTACCGTGATGGATTACCTATCTTTGTCATGGGTCCTCCTATGTTGGTTCACCCTCTTGATCCGCCCTTACCACCCGGGATGGAGCCCGATGTTACCTTGCTTCACTCGGTAGATGGCTACACTGCGATAATTGATTTGTTTTTAGTCGGGATGAAGAGACTTATGGGTTAAGGAGAGTGTGCCTCTATGAGTTGAGGGAAGACTTGAGTTCATGGAAACTGATTTCTACAGTCCCTCCTTCTATGTTGCCATGATGTTCCGATACAATACAACAATGCAAACGTGGACCGTCGAAACAAATGAAGTTATCTTGAACGCCATCAACACCAGTCCCACATACTTTGCTGAAAATTGCATCCAGGAACATTAGGTATTTATCAAAAACATACTCATTCACTAATTAGTTAGTTAGTAGTAGGTAAGTATGCTAATATTTAAGCAAAGGTTAATCATTCATTGTAATCATATTCAATATAAAAGTAATCTCAGCTGGTTACCCAATTAAAGATGTTCGGGCCGGGGGGCTTTAATTGGTAATTTTAGTTAGCTTTTTAGTAACCACCATAGTTTTAAGGCCTACTAATCATCAGTTGTGTTTTTTTTTTTTTTTTTGTAGAGATAGATTGAAGGTGCGCTCATGGCATTTTGTGGTCCGATCAAGTCCAAAGTTGGCATTTTGTGATCAGACCAACTCCAACTTTACATATTTTGGTTGACTATGTTTTCTGTCATCGTCTTTTGGTTGACTGTGTTAAATAGTTGTTGGTTGACTTTGTTAAGTACATTTATCTCTCTTTGTGGAGGTTGATTTGTGTTAAATGCTACTTGTTGGTTGACTTTGATCTTTCCTTCTTTCGAGTGTTGTTTTACATTTACAAACTCAAATGGTTGATGATGTTCTAGTGTTTTAGATCACCCGGTTAGGCCTTTGATCACCCAGGTCACGAGTAAGAATCCATCCTGCGGGGTTGACATATTACTGCCACAGTTCGTCCCCCGCAAGATTCATTGGAAGTTGATGTTCTACTGTTAAATAGTTGTTTTACATTTAAACACATATGTAAATGTAAATGTAACTGGCCAGTTTATCTTGTTTTTTTTTTTTTTTGTAAAACAAAATTTTAGTTTTCGTAATTTCAGAGCTAAACTTTTATATTTTATAGTTTAGCCACTATTAATTCACAGTTATCTCCTTTGAAAGTAAATTGATAGTTACGTCCATTGTTGAGGTTTGGAGCGGACCTTAAATATTAATTTAACTCTTATACATAGAATCATATATATATATTTAGAACATTTTATAATTTGATGAAAATTAATTAATTAATTGTTTCCATAACCTATTAAATACAATATATATATATATATATATATTCTACACAATTACATGATGTATTTTGATCTTAAACTAGTCTAATTTTCCACGACAAAGAGAAAAAGAATATATATCGATTTCACAATAAATTAAATTCAGATTAAAATTAAGCATCAATATTTACCTTATTCTGAGACCACCAATTCCATCAAAGAAATCATCTTGAGATCTTGTAACATAAGAAACTTACACACAAACACACCTTCATGACATAGATTTGTGGGTTGTAATATCGATCTGAACACTCCTGTAAATTCGTAATTAGCAACGAGGCAAGCTCGAAAAATATCCATGAACATTAATAACAAACATCACAGCTTAAGATGAAACACACTTTTTTTCATTTAAACTATTTTCAAATTCCTTTAAGCACTACCTTACAAATCTTAAGCCCAAATTTAATTCTCCACTAGATGGATTGGAAAAATGAAGTAACTTATAGAGTTGTTTTAGCTACCCGAATTGCGCAGGATGGAAGATCTGGTTCCTGCGACCTGCATGGTTCACTTGGAAGTAGTCAGGAGGAGATGACCGATAGCGAGGTTGTTTTGTGATTGGAGCAGCGGGAACAGCAGCCGAAAGTGATGGCTTCTGATTTTCGTTAAGTTATAAAGCCAAAAGAAATAACAAAGATGGATATGTGAGGTTAAATGGGAGTTATATGACAGGTCGCCATCGGTGCGGTCAAAAGCTTCCTACCCGGTCAAAGGCTGAAGACATAACGAATGTAATTGCTTTTATATGACAGGTCGCCATCGTTTTGTACCCCCAACTTTTTTTAAAAATTCTAATATATATCATGTTTTTACAAATAAAAAAAATATTTTGAATTTCTATTCAATAAAAAGTTCCTTTCACTTGTTGAAGCACATAAAGAATAAAATTTTGCTCTGTTTTTAAACATGCTAATCCTTTGTGTATAGATGTTCAGATATATTTATATAACTAGCTAATTAATTTATTTCATACTCGGTTTTTAAACTATTATTTTAAATTACCATATTAAAAGATTTATGAAAATTGGCTAAACTACACATGCTCTGTTCTGTGGTATGCATACACCCTCACCTTCGACATTTTCTGCCAGTGCTTTTGATTCAATACCCTCCATATATACCTAACTGCCCTGCGATATGTATCATACGGTAAGATTAATAGCAGCAACCATCAAACATTAAGGTATCTTCATGTGTTTGTGTAGTAAAAATATGTAATCTGGCAATTAATCTAAAGATACTTTCTATGTTACATATATTCAGACTGCCACTTAAAGGAAGTTTCAGTAGATAAGCAAAGATTACTAATATAGATCAATTCATCAAGTTGGTACCAACCGTAACTAATACATATATATCAATTCATCAAATCAGTACTACTAATCATAGTTAATATATATCAATTCTTCAAATCAGTACTAATCGTAGCTAATATATATCAATCTTGGTTTAAAAAAGCGCGCCCTAGGCGCGCCTAGGCGCAAGGCGCAGGGCCTGGGGCTTTTTCGCTCAGCGCCTTGTGTAATTACAGGAAGCGACCAAAAGGCGCATTTTTTGATGTTTTTTGTGGGCTTTTTGGCCTGAGGCGCGGGCCACACGTATCTTAGGCGTTTTACTGCATAAAAATGTTGTACCTTGGGTTTTTTTACTTGTACATGTAAGTAAAATGGTATAAAAGCCTTACTTATAGCTATAGTTTGGTTAAAGGAAGCTAAAAACCTATGGGATATGTATGGGATATATATAAAAAAAGCCTCGGGTACGAAAAGCCCACAGCTTTTGCGCTTTGCGCTTCGCGCCTCAATTTTAGACCTCGTCGCTTTTGTGCGCCTCTCGCTTTTTAAAACCAAGATATCAATTCTTCAAATCGGAACTAGTTTATATCAATTCATCAAATCGGTACTAATTTTTACTAATGTGACTCAATTCATCAAAGCAATAATAATCGTAACTAATGTATACCAATTCATCAGATCGATAATAATCGTAACTAATATATATTAATTCATCAAATCTGTATCAATCCTAACTAATATCTATAAATTCGTCTATTAGGTACTAATAGTAACTAATATTATATCATTTCATCAACTCAAGTATCAATCGTAACGAATATATATCAATCCAGCAACTCGATATCAATCCTAACCGATATACATACATCAGTTCATCAAATCAGTATTAACAGTAAGTAATATATATCAATTCATCAAATTAGTACTAATTGTAACTAACATACATTAATCCATCAAATTCGTACTAATCATTACTAATATGCATCAATTCATCAAATAGGTACTTATACAATCAGTTAATCAAATTGCTACTAATCCTAACTAAAATACATCAATTCATCAAATCAGAACTAATCCTAAGTAATATATAAAACATCAGTTCATCAAATCGCTACGAATCCTAACTAATATACAGCAATCGGAACTAATCCTAAGTAATATATATACATCAGTTCATCAAATCGCTACTAATCCTAACTAATAATATACATCAATTCATCTAATCGGAACTAATCCTAAGTAATATATATACATCAGTTCATTAAATCAGCAGTAATCCAAACTAATACACAGTAGTAGGACTAGTACACCATCCAGCATAAGTAGCATAAGTATCGAAGTTCATAAGCTAGGAAAACCCGTTAAACGGGTCGACTAAACCCATCTAAAGCTGCAGAACTATCCATCTGAGCTCTTGGAGAAGCCCAGAATGAAATATAGATACGAAACTGTGGAACCCTAACTGATGAAAAGGAATATAGTGCACAAAGTATGTAGAGGAAGATGACAGGGGTGAGTTGAAAACCTCGAAACTATGCGAGCCCCAAACTCCAAGAGAAAGTAGATAGCTTTGAATCGGTGAAACGGGGTTTCTCAAAATAGAGAGTAGTGCCGGTGGTGGTGATGCATCTGGTTGTTAATTGAAGGGTGGGGTGGGTTGAAGGTGACTGTGGAGGTGGTGGTGGTGGGTTGAAGGTGACTCATGATTGCTTAGTATGTATGGTGTTTTAATATGTACAAAAGGTGAAGTCGAGCAAGGGGGTGTTTGGGTTAGCTTATTTAAGTTAAAAAGACTTTTTGTGAGAAGAACTTATTAACTTATGACTTTTTGAAAGGGACTTTTTAAAAAAGTGTTTGGGTTAGCTTATGAGCCAATAAGTCAATAAGTAGTTTTTTTAAAAGGTGTTTGGTTTAACTTATTATTCATGTAAAGTGACCAAAAAGGACATCAAATTTGTTCACATATTTTATAATTTCCTAATTAGAACATAATAATATTACATTCAGATTGCTAAAAAATGCACAAGAATAACAAACTAATGTCATACTATGTTCTTCTTCGTGATTCCATTATATCTTGCGCAATCATATCTCTTATCGCTGCCATATACATACCATCATCATCCGCCCGATTTATTCTTATTAGATGATGTTTAACACCCAACGACTTTTTGGCGGTTTTCATCCATTTACTGAACGCCGATAAACATCAGTTAATGTAGTACTCTCAAGCATATGGCCACATATGGCATAGCAACTTAAAGCATAAATGCTAAACAAATTGATATCAATATATGCCCATGTCATTGTCTATTGATGTATTAAAATTTAGTAAGATATAAACATAGCAACTTAAGGCATAAATGCTAAACAAACTTAGATATTGCATCGTTTGATTACAACAGTGAATAATTTATAGATATTTAGAACAGGAAAGGATATTATGGAGGTTTCATGACTGGTAAATAACAACTCAATGTGCTTTCATTTGATTACAACAGTGAATAACTTATGGACAAGAAAAAAGTAAGTACATTTCTAGGGCAAAGTAAAAAAGTCACTAATTAAACAGAACAGCAACTACTAATTAAACACAGTTTTTGTCATAAAACTTCAATTTAACCTAATTCTACCAAATACGAACTATCCTACTTTCATAACCGTCAATCATCACCACTACTACACGAACAACAAACACATATAACACTTAACTAAATTATCTTCAAAACAAACAGATCAAATCGAAGAAAACAAACAGATCAAATCGAACCTGCTGATGTCGCTGGTAAGCTGCTGTGTCGGTCGATTGCTTGATGTTTGTTGGTAGATATAGGGCAGATGTAAGAGTGGTAGATGGGGGAGTAACTGAAGCTTAATGAGAACAGAGATGAGTAGTTGTCTGCTGTAGTTGAAGAAATTGAAGATTAATGATGAATGAGGATGTTGGCACAGATGAACACAACATTCGATTGACAATCAATGTTACTATATTTTGCGGATGAACAGAGAACAGTCTGGTGTAATTGATGAACAGAGGAGTAATTGCTGGGTAGTTGGAGATGAAATGGGGATGTTGGTGGGCAGATATCCCTAGTAGTTGTGGAGGGGTTTAATGGGAATTTTGTTCATAAAGGATTTTGGTGTTTGAGAAATGAGAAATCATTAGGGATGGCAATCGGACCCGAACCCGATGGGTAAACCCGAAACCCGAATTATTTGGGACGGGTTTGGGTCTAGTAATCGGGTTTGGGACCGGGTATGGGATTAGTTTTATTTTTTTTCGCGGGTTTGGGACGGGTTTGGGATTTGATGATATACCCGTTAACCCGACCCGATTACCCGATAAAGTATACCCGTTTACCCGACCCATTTACCCGATAAACATACCCGTTTACCCGACCCATTTACCCATATTCCTTCTATATTTTTTATATATAAATTACATATTCTTTTTTATAATTATGGAAAACTAAAAGTCACCCCCCATTCCCAAAATCTCAATTAGGTAAATCTTTTTATTTCCTTTTACTTTTTAGTTTCCATTATGCACGGTTACATGTACTGATGTACACCGACTTTTAGAGTTCTCTTATGCACTCCTGAATAGCCTTCTTCCCTTCCCTCATTCACTCCAAAGAAAGAGACGATCGGCGATTTATCTTCATCACTAGACTTGTAAACATGTAAGTTCTAACCCTAAATTCGTGTTCAATGCTATGTTTTCATACGAATTTAATAGATGTAAGTTATGTTCAATGCTAGACTTTTGGTGTTCAATGCTATGTGTGACTTTTCTAACAATCGATTACCATCCTTAAACACAAACACTTTTTTAAGCTTGTCAAAATTTTACAAAGTGGTGTTGGTTGCAAGTTGAACACATGGTCACATGGAAGCTGACAATTTTACGAAAGCCATGTTCCTCCCTTTATTTAATTATGTTTTATATTATGTCATTAAGATAGATTTAAAAAAGAAAAATTAGATCCAATAAATATTTCATCACTATTGGGTTTGCTTTTGTGCTTTGAAAGTCATACGCATACATCACTTTTGTGATATTTTTTTTACTGAATATAAGAGTGTTTGTGAAATTTGAATGCGTTATACCTCTTGACCGAATTGACCCAACACTAGTATAAAGGGGTTTAACTGTTTAAGTGACCCAGCATAATATACCATTTAAATAAATTAAGTATGTTGAAATTTGAATGCATTATACCACTTTTGTGATCTTTTTTTTTTTACTGAATATAAGAGTTTTTTACTGAATATAAGAGTTTTTTTCTCAACAGTTTTATCCCATATGGATATGGGAAGAGAAGAATTTGTGGGTTGTGATGATTCTAATACACAAACAAATGTTGATAGTAATCAACATATGGAAGAAGATCAACAAACAAAGACAAATCAAGATAAACAAAGTCATGAAGATGCTGAAGAACCTAGAGTAAGAAAAAGGAAGTTAACTTCAGTGGCATGGGAGCATTTTACAAAGATGATGGTAAATGGTGCGGAAAAGGCGGAGTGCAAATATTGCAACACTAGATTAGGCGCGAAGAGCTCAAATGGGACAAAACATTTACTTTCTCATATGGAGATATGTAAGAAACGAAAAAATAAAGATATACGCCAACAAGTGTTATCAGTGAATGAAAAAAAGACATCAGGACATTCGGATATTTCTTGTTATAATTTTGATGGTGATAAGTCAAGAAGAGATCTCGCTGAGATGGCAATTGTGCATGGGTATCCACTTTCTATGGTTGAGCACCATGGGTTTAGAAAGTTTGTGAGGGGCCTCCAACCTTTTTTTAAGGTTCCATCTCGAAATACCCTAAAAAGTGATGTATTAAAGATTTTTGAATATGAAAAAAAGAAGACAATGAGGTATTTTTAATTTTTAATATGAAGTATTTATTATGTTACATTTCTATTAACGGTTATTTTTTTAGGATTTTGGAGAAGAATCCAAGTAGAATCGCAATTACCACGGACATGTGGACATCAAGTAATCAAAAAAAAGGTTTTATGGCGATTACCACTCATTTCATCGACGATAACTGGGAGATGCAAAGTCGAATTATGAGGTAAAATGTTTTATTTATATATACTTTGCTCTACTAATTGTCTTACTAATGTGCAAAATTCACAATAGGTTTATTTATGTTCCTTGTCCTCACACTGCTGAAGTTCTTGCTAATGTTTTGTACGAGTCTTTATGTGATTGGAACATAGATAGAAAGGTGTCAACAATAACGGTTGATAACTGCTCAACAAATGATTTGTTGATTCACCTGTTGCTAGACAAACTATCATTGAGTGATCTTATTTTGGGGGGGGGGGGGGCGATTATTTCAGATGCGTTGTTGTGCACACATTCTAAATCTGATTGTCCAAGATGGGTTGTCAGTTATTGCCGATGGGATTGAGAGAATTAGGGACAGTGTTAGTTTTTGGACTGCGACACCAAAACGACTTGAAAAGTTTGAAGCAGCAGCTCATCATTTGGCAATTCCATCATCAAAAAAGTTATCCCTTGATTGCAAAACCCGTTGGAATTCAACATATCTGATGTTGAACGTTGCCATTATCTACAAGGATGTTTTTAAACGTCTTAAGCAACGAGATACACAGTATAATAGTTTGCCATCAGAGAAAGACTGGGAGTTGGCTTCTAATATTTGTCAAAAGTTGAAGGTATTTTATGAAGTAATTGAGTTGTTTTCTGGAACAAAATATCCCACAGCAAATATATTTTTTAAATCTGTTTATGAAATAAAATTTTCTTTGGACATGTGGAGTCGAGATAATGAGAAAGTGATAAAGGATATGGCCAATAAGATGATTTTAAAGTATGATAAGTATTGGTCTGTTGTTCATGGGTTTATGGGAGTAGCGGCCATTCTAGATCCCCGTTACAAGTTGAAAATTATGAAGTATTCTTTTCCGAAATTTTATGGTTCTAAAGAAGGTGCAGAGGCTGAAGTTGAGAAGCATAAGAAATTCATTTATGAATTGTTTGAAGACTACAAAACAACAGGTTATGAGAACATAAGGAACCATGAATCTAGTAGGCCAACTTCAAATAATGATAAGAGTCAAAGTGGATTGTTTGATGACTACTCATCATATGTCGCTGAGGAGAATACATCAGGTATGCTTTTATTAACCACATCTTGTTTCTATTTAATATAGTTGCGCTTGTTTCCATTTAATATAGTTGCACATAAAACTTATATTTGAATGTCATAGGAGGTATCTTATTAGAGCTTGACCATTATCTTGAAGAGAAAGTATGTCCACCAGACATGGATCTTGATATACTAGCTTGGTGGAAAACAAAAGGTTTGAAGTACCCGATGCTCCAAAGAATAGCCCGAGATGTATTAGCAATCCCTATAACAACTGTTGCCTCTGAGTCTTCCTTTAGTACAAGTGGTAGATTGGTAAGCCCTCATCGTAGTCGTCTTCATCCAAGCACATTGGAAGCGTTGATGTGTGCTCAAAGTTGGTTGTTAAATGAGATAAGAGGTAACCACATTTGCTTACTTTTAGAAAATTATTTTTATATATTAATCGTGTTTATTTTTTCATATACATAGCAACTTGTTCAAAAGAAACCGAAGCATATTGTCAAACAATTGAGCATGACTATGACGATAGTGACGAGGTAAGTATACATTTTATGTTCCAAATTTATTGTCTTTATTATGTTATTTTAGTTATGATTTATTTGATGGTGTATTCTTTTATTTGTTTAACTATAGGAAAACAATTTGAAGGAATGAGGGTGCAAAGATGACTACACGTCTACATGGTCTTCACGAATGGGCGAATGGCATACACTTTCTTTTTTGTAATCATTTGGTGCAACTTTTTTGAAACATCAACATTGTCCTCTTGTACTAACAATCCTGAAACATCGACTTTGCACTATTTTTGTCATCTATGAATTTGAATTTTTTGTTTACATTGAGGTATTTTATTTTATATACTTTGCCATTAATTGATATATTTTCATAATGATAATGCTTTAGTAGTTACCCGACGGGTTTGGGTCGTCTATACCCAACGGGTAATTTTTTAGATTAATGGGTTTACCCGAAACCCGTGGGTTTACCCGATACCCGATGGGTATTTACCCGATAGAAACCCGACGGGTTTTGGGACGGGTTTGGGATAGGGTTATCTAATCGGGTTTGGGTTTGGGATTACCTAAACCCGTCCCAAACCCGACCCATTGCCATCCCTAGAAATCATGACTTCTCAAAAAGCCCTTGTCAAGAGTAAACTAAAAGGATTTTAAAAGTCTTTCTCTTTCTGCCAAACACTATTTTACCTACTTATTAAATTATAAAAGTCAATAGAGTAAATTGCTAAAATCGTCCCCGACGTTTATTCACATTTGCTAGATCCATCCAAAAAATGTTTTTTTTTCTCATAGGAACCACTGATGTTTAAAAAAAGTTGCTAAATCAATCCAAAATGACCAACACCCTAACAAAACTAACTTGATAGAGGGGTAACTTAGTCATTGTCTTAATATATTTAATTTACCCTTTTTTAACAGTTATATCTTGCCCCCCACCCTTTTATAAACAAAATCATAAAACCCAATTTTTGAAGCTACGACCTCATTGAACGATGTATCCGTTTACAACGAAGATATCCCATAAAAATGATTAACTAGACTCGCCTCCTCATCTAGTCTTCTCCAAATCATAGACATATCCATTACTGACTCGGAGCATATAGGATAGGAGAATCTGTTGAAAAAAAAAAGAATTAAATTTTAGTAAAACTGCAAAAAGATAAATACATGAACCAAAGAATCATAGAAATACTTACTTATTACGGCTTATCATCTCGTTACAACATTTAGAGTGCATTGTGTGTCCACATTTCATGACAGTAGTGTCTTTCTATGAGTCGAATAGGTACTGAAAATGCAGTGGTGGATATATTATAACTTCGAATGTTCGTTCAAAATGCAATGAGTGGTTACAACTTACAAATAAATGTAAAACGGATACATCGTTGTTCATTTGTGTTCGTTCAATTATGTCAATAGAAATTCTTTGAAACAACGATGTATCCGTTTACAACAACACATGATGCGACAGTGGTGTGTTAAACACCTGCGTTACAGCTGATCATAAGTTGTTCCAAGACCTGTTTGTTTGACCCATATCAGCTGGCCTGTAACTAACAGACCTGTAATCTATGTTGGAAGTTTAGTGTGAATGAAAGTCTCAAGTTGGAAATTCACCTTGTCCCACATCGGTGTGGGGGTGAAAAGATAGGCTATTTATAAGGTGAAACCTTAATGAAGCCTTTGAAGTCTTATGACATGTTTTACCACAAGTCCTACCCGCGCGCACGCAGGGGGGGTGCAAAAAATGGAACCGGATTTAGTTGAACTCGTGTACGCTCGCACGAATGCAGTTTCGAAAACCCGGGTCCGCGTGGACCAGTTTTTGCACTCTTGACTTTCTGTTTTTGAAACCGAAATGAATGAATGATCATTATTTCAATTAACTGATTTATGTTTGAAACTGAAATGAATGAGAATCATTATTTCAATTTTCAAAATGATTATCAGTTTCGTAACTGATATTCTAATGACCATTATTTGGTCTTTAATTTGCTGATTTCGGTTATAGTTCTGACACTATAAATCGAAGGAAAAGCTTATCAGTTGAGACACACAGAAAACAACTTCTCTTCTCTCTATCTCAGTTCTCTGCAACACAGCTTCTTGTTCTTTTCAGGCAAGTGATCAAGTCCGGCAGTGCGCGGTGCTGTTTCGAACCGGCGTACCCTGGGAACAGACGACGAATCTGTTTAAGGGAATTGTGTTAAACACAAGCCCGGTTCAAACGTTTACTGTTTCTTTTCTTCATCTTATTGCAGTTTTCTAACCACTGTTCTGATCAGTGGGTTCTGTTTAAACGTGCCACTGTTTGAACAGACTTAAACTGATCAGTGGTTTGTTTAAACTGGTCAGTGGTTAAACTGATCAGTGGTTTTCCAGATCAGTGCTTTTGATCAGCGGTTAGACTGATCAGTGGTTAGACTGATCAGTAGTTAAGTTCATCAGTGGTTAGACTGATCAGTAGCTTAAACTGATCAGTAGTTTAACAAAGTGATCAGTGGTTATTTTCTAACAAACTTAAACAGATTATATTTACTGATTGTTCTTGTTCTTTTCAGAATGGAATCCCAGCCAATGACTACTGCTGTTTCTACTGTCATGACCAGTGCTGTTTCTGCGGTCATGACTTCTGCTGTTACCGTCACTACCGGTCTGGTGACACCACTGCCTAATGCAGTGTCGCATGCTGAGAAACCAGAGAAATTCAATGGTGTGAATTTCAAACAGTGGCAGCAAAAGATGTTCTTTTATCTGACCACGCTGAATCTGGCAAGGTTCTTGACTGAACCTAAACCCCATGTTGATGAAGGGGAAATGGATGCTCAAAATGTGAGCGCGATGCATGCTTGGAATCATTCGGATTTCCTGTGCCGCAACTTTATCTTGAATGGTTTGGTGGACACATTGTATAATGTGTATTGCAAAGCCAAGACTGCCAAAGAATTATGGGAGTCGTTGGATCGCAAATACAAAACAGAAGATGCGGGCACTAAGAAATTCGTGGTGGCAAAGTTCTTGGACTTTAAAATGATAGATGCAAAAACTGTCATGAGTCAAGTCCAAGAATTGCAAGTTATTCTTCATGATATTCATGCGGAAGGAATGGTCCTCAGCGAGACATTCCAAGTTGCAGCAATGATTGAAAAACTGCCACCAAGTTGGGTTGATTTCAAGAACTATCTCAAGCATAAGCGAAAGGAGATGACCATTGAAGATCTTGTTGTTCGTCTTCGGATTGAAGAAGATAACAAAGTGGCCCTAAAAAAGGTTGATGGTCCTGAAACTGTGAAGGCCAATCTTGTTGAACATGGGCAATCTTCGAAGGGAAAAAACAGTGGAAAGGGCGGGAAGAAAAGTCATGGGAAACGCTCCAACCTTGGTCCTAAGGGGGGAGTTGGGAAAAAGAAGTTCCTTGGAACTTGTTACAATTGTCAAAAGCAAGGCCACAAGGCTAGCGAATGCAAGCTTCCCAAGAAAAAGGAAAATGCTCAACAAGTGAACATGGTAGATGAAGTTGATAAGCTTGTTGCCATGGTCACGGACCTCTCGATCTTAGTCACGGAAGTGAATATAGTTGGGCAAAATAACAAGGATTGGTGGGTCGATACGGGGGCTACCCGACATGTGTGCTTTGACAAAAGCCTTTTCAACACCTTTAAGGAGGTGACTAATGGAGAAAAGGTTTTCATGGGAAATTCTGCCACGGCAGAAATAAAAGGCGAGGGTAACGTGGTTTTGAAGATGACTTCGGGAAAGGAACTCACCTTGTCCAATGTGTTGTATGTTCCCGAAATTCGTAAGAACCTTGTGTCGGGATGGCAGTTGAACAAGTTTGGGTTCAAAATGGTAATTGAGTCGGATAAGGTCGTGTTGACCAAAAATGGTGTGTATGTTGGTAAGGGCTATGCCCTCAATGGAATGTTTAAACTAAATGTAATTGTCGTGAATGCAATGAAAGAAAACGCTACTAGTTCTACTTATTTGATTGAGTCTTCTAATCTTTGGCATGGTAGACTAGGTCACGTAAATTATAATTCCATTCGTCGTTTAATCAAACTTGATTGCATACCAACATTCGATATCGACTCAATTAATAAATGTGAAACTTGCGTAGAAGCAAAACAAACAAAAACGTCATTCAAAAAGGTTGAACGAATCACCGAACCCCTCGAGATGATCCACACTGATGTGTGTGATCTTAAAGCAATCCCTACTCGTGGTGGGAACAAGTACTTCATCACGTTCATTGATGATAGTACAAGGTATTGCTATGTGTACTTACTTAAGAGTAAGGACGAGGCTGTTGACAAGTTCATCTTGTTCAAAGCCGAAGTTGAGAATCAACTAAATCGGAAAATCAAAATCGTAAGGAGCGACCGAGGAGGTGAATATGTTTCACCTTTTATTGACGTATGTGCAAAAAGTGGAATCATCCACGAACTCACGGCTCCTTACTCCCCTCAATCAAATGGCATAGCGGAACGGAAAAATCGCACCTTGAAAGAAATGATGAATGCCATGATGATAAGTTCTGGTGTAAACCAAAACATGTGGGGGGAAGCAATCTTATCGGCGAATTATGTGTTGAACATGATACCCAATAAGAAAAGGAATGTAACGCCTTACGAATTATGGATGGGAAAGAAAGCACCATATAAATCCTTGAAAGTGTGGGGGTGTCTAGCTAAGGTGGTGGTCACACCACCTAAGCGGCTACTAATAGGTCCCAAAACGGTGGATTGTGTATTTATAGGATACACTCGTCCTTATGGTCCTTATCGTTTTATTGTGCATGATTCCAAGAACCCTGGAATATGCAAAGGCACCATAATCGAATCTAAAGATGCATCATGGTTTGAACATGTGTTCCCATGCTTAGATAAAAGTGAACCGAGTTCTTCTAGACCAGTTGAGGAAATTGTTTCCGAGGGTGAAGTTGAAAACGATGAACCTCGAGAACAATCTAAGACTGAGGAAGTTGAAATCAGGAAAAGTAAACGACAAAGGACTGAAAAATCCTTTGGACCTGAGTTTCTTACCTATATGGTAGAAGATGAACCTCAAACGTACCAACAAGCGGTACATTCCTCAGAAGGACCTCAGTGGAAGGAGGCAATCAAAAGTGAGATAGACTCTATCTTACAGAACCATACCTGGGAACTAGTGGATCTTCCTCAAGGATGTAAACCACTAGGATACAGATGGATCTTCAAGAAGAAGATGAAACCAGATGGAACCATTGATAAGTACAAAGCAAGGTTGGTGATCAAAGGATATAAACAGCGAGAAGGTTTAGACTACTTTGATACATATTCGCCAGTTACGCGAATAACATCCATCAGGTTGGTGCTTGCCATTGCCGCCATTAGAAATTTGGAAGTTCACCAAATGGATGTGAAAACAGCTTTCTTGAATGGAATTCTAGAGGAAGAAATCTATATGGAGCAACCCGAAGGCTTCACAGCTATTGGGCAAGAAAAGAAAGTGTGTAAACTTGTGAAATCCCTGTATGGATTGAAACAAGCTCCAAAACAATGGCATCAAAAGTTTGATCATGTCATGCTTGATGCTGGGTTCAAAATCAATGAATGTGACAAATGTGTGTATGTGAAGGACACATCTGATGGATATGTTATTTTGTGTCTATATGTAGATGATATGCTCATTGCTGGAAGCGATGACAAAATCATAAGATCTACAAAGAACATGCTAAAAGCAAGATTTGACATGAAAGACATGGGTCTTGCGGATGTGATTTTGGGGGTCAAAATCACACGAACCCAAAGTGGACTCGTTTTGAGTCAATCCCACTATGTGGACAAAATTCTTGAGAAGTTCAATGCAAATGACTCTAATGAAGCTAGAACTCCACTTGACACAAGTCAACATCTAGCCAAGAATAGAGGTGAACCCGTAAACCAGTTGGAATACTCAAGAATTATTGGTAGCTTAATGTATCTTATGAGTTGTACTAGACCAGACATAGCATTTGCTGTAAGCAAGCTAAGTAGATACACAAGCAACCCAAGTTCAATGCATTGGAATTGTATCACTCGGTTGCTTCGCTACTTAAGATACACTCGGGAATACGGGTTGCATTATAACAGATATCCAGCAGTTATAGAAGGACACTGCGATGCAAATTGGATATCTGACACGAATGATTCCAGAGCAACAAGTGGGTATGTATTCACACTTGGAGGTGCAGCGATATCGTGGAAATCATCAAAACAAACGGTTATTGCTAGATCCACGATGGAATCTGAGTTCATCGCTTTAGATAAAGCAGGTGAAGAGGCAGAATGGCTACGTCAATTTGTTGAGGATATACCAAGATGGCCTAAGCCGGCAACGGCCATTTGTATACATTGTGATAGCCAATCGGAACTTGGCAGAGCTCGTAGCACAATGTATAATGGTAGGAACAGACATATCAGACGTAGACATAATACGATACGACAACTAATCTCTACAGGAATTATCACTGTTGACTACGTGAGGTCAAAGGATAATATTGCGGATCCGCTGACAAAAGGCCTAAGTAGAGAGTTAGTACAGAAGTCGTCCGTGGGAATGGGACTGAAGCCCTTGAAAAATGAAGTTCATATGATGGAAACCTAACTCAATAGACTGGAGATCCCAAGAATTGAGTTCAATAGGAAAACCTAATTGTATGAATAAGCAAGGTCACTGTGGGGGGATAACCCTACGCATTCAATAAGGTAGTTTATTATAAAGATTTATAAACTTCCTAGTCCATTCCTAAAAGTGACAAGTGTGAGGCTAAGCCTATGGCTTTTAATGATTCGACTAAAGTAAACATACATAGTGAATCACCTATGTGAGAGAGAAGTGGGGTCGCTTCGAAGGGTATTGTTGGGGCACAATACTTAATGGCTCTCGCAGAACCAGGCATCATGTTCATGACCATAACGAACATAACTATGAGGACTTGACTTTGTCAGGGAGAGTCTTGTGTGAAGTGCATTGTCGTCTACACAAACGGCAGACGAGTTCAAAGACATCAAGTTCTACTCAGAGCTAGTGGACTAAGTGCATTTCATGAGCGAAGGTTCAAAGGGTAACACCTACCTATCGTATGCAAAACTCAACTGCTGAAATGTAACAAGGAATTATGTTGTTTCTGAGATCGACCTCCATTCATGTGGGGGATTGTTGGAAGTTTAGTGTGAATGAAAGTCTCAAGTTGGTAATTCACCTTGTCCCACATCGGTGTGGGGGTGAAAAGATAGGCTATTTATAAGGTGAAACCTTAATGAAGCATTTGATGTCTTATGACAT
Source organism: Helianthus tuberosus (assembly GCA_030545235.1). Lineage (NCBI taxonomy): Eukaryota > Viridiplantae > Streptophyta > Magnoliopsida > Asterales > Asteraceae > Helianthus > Helianthus tuberosus. The sequence goes on from JARYGA010041837.1 coordinate 20,413, forward strand.
GTTTTACCACAAGTCCTACCCGCGCGCACGCAGGGGGGGGTGCAAAAAATGGAACCGGATTTAGTTGAACTCGTGTACGTCCTGCAGACACGAATGCAGTTCCGAAAACCCGGGTCCGCGTGGACCAGTTTTTGCACTCTTGACTTTCTGTTTTTGAAACCGAAATGAATGAATGATCATTATTTCAATTAACTGATTTATGTTTGAAACTGAAATGAATGAGAATCATTATTTCAATTTCAAAATGATTATCAGTTTCGTAACTGATATTATCAGTTTAAACTGATCAGTGGTTTTCCAGATCAGCGGTTAGACTGATCAGTAGTTAAGTTCATCAGTGGTTAGACTGATCAGTAGTTTAACAAAGTGATCAGTGGTTATTTTCTAACAATCTATCTAGCTGATTTGATATAAGTTTTGATTTGATTCAAGTCCACTAACAATAGCTTTGATGTTTTCGCTGCATTTTCCATTAAGGGTAAATTATATATATTAAGACAATGACTAAATTACCCCTCTATCAAGTTAGTTTTGTTAGGGTATTAGTCTTTTTTGATGGATTTAGCAACTTTTTTGAAACCTCAGTGGTTTCTATGAGAAAAAAACCTTTTTTGAATGGATCTAGCAAATGTGAACAAACGTCAGGGACGATTTTAGCAATTTACTCAAGTCAATAAGTTAAAAGTTGGGGGAAAATAAGGAATCCCAAACACCACCCAAGTATCTCTTTAACAGGGACAAGAATGGTATTGTAGCAGTACCGTATTGAAAAGTACGTATATCAAGAGTAAAAATATAAACAGAATATTGTACCGATTATGACGATATGGTAGCGGTAGTGCCAAATGCCAAAAACAACTAGTACTGAAATTGAAACCCCAAAAAGAAGTGTGGAACCCGTACTGATTTTATTCGATCGGTATTAGTACGGTACCGATATTCAGTAAAAGTTATTTATCCTTATTATAGAGGTCAAAAGGCTAAGGGTATTGTTAACCACTAGTTTGGTTGGGTTGTAAAACATATCAAGATATTTAAATTGTTTTGGTTAATTGCAAACACATCCAATCTTGTTTGATTAGTAGTTCCATAGAAGATATCTTGTTGGTTATATAAAGTCTAAATACATATTGGGCTATCTTCATCTTTGCTAAGCTACATTTTGTCAGGCTACATCATAGCCGAACGACCATTTGCCACGTTACATAGTCGGGAACCTCGTATTGGATACCACTCTTACATTCATTACACAGTTCATTTGATGACTTGCTATAAATAGAGAACATGCGCTCATATGACTTTAAGTTCATTTAACAATTACTACATTTATTACACGACTGCTTACAAATATGAGACAAAACTCTCGAAGCTAAAAACATGTACGGAAGATTTCATTGCCTTTTCACACACATTGGCTTACGCTCGAGTGACCATTTGATAATATTATGTTGTGTTCTCTGACATGCGATATGTTCTCTGACATGCCCCTACATTAGTAGTTTTAAACTTTTAATACTTAAAGAGATAAAGTTGCTAACATGTTTAGCATGTATGGACCGAGTGATTTGCATGAGACAACGTAGCTTTGACTAGACATGGTCATAAAATTTACACATTTTGACCTATACATCGAATTGAACAATCCTTATTCAAGGGCGCGAGCAGTGGCGGATCCAGAGGGTTCCTGGGTTCATGGATTAGAGGTTTTAAATCTCATCTCCAACTCGAATTTAGCAATAGTATATTCTTGGTAACATTCAAAGTTTATATATTCATTGCATTATTCATTCGCCGCTTTTTTATGATCAAGCCATGTACCATCATATGACTTGATGGCGTATTTCCTGAGCTCATGATGGTATTTCCATTTGGAATCCCATCGCTATCTGAATAGATCACCATCAGAAATACCCGAACTACTACTAATCAGCCCTTTCATGGAAGCCAGAAAACGAGCTTAAACGATTTTCTACTCGAACAAAGGTTTTTATACATGTTAAAAATTACAGATACATGAACATGTATATAAATTTTAAAACATGTCAGAATGAAAAACTAATCCAAAATGTAAATTTTCTCATTCTAAATCAATGATCTAACATCCAAGTATCCCTTTGAATCACATATGGATCATTAGACCAATATCCCAAGAACAAAACTAAATCTTTATTATCTTTCAAGAAACAAAAACAACCATATCTCGACTTCACCTACGGTTCATCATCTTCTTTCTCGACTAATATTTTCTTGCACGCCTCATAACACATGAACGAAATCCCAGCAGCCGGAACTATTTTTACACAACTCGGGCCCAGCCCACGATACAAACCCACAACCCCTTCTTTTTCAAAAATTGTTAAAAGTGCATGAAGCATGTTATCATAGACCCGCCCATTTACAGCACCTGCTTGCATATGTTTTCGGGCCACTTCAAGTGGGAAAGTGGCGCTACTTGAAATCGCACCAGCCGCTGACCCGATTAACAAAGTTGCGATATTTCCAATATCATCTTTTTTCAAGAATTTCTTGTACGCCTTCCGTAATGTATCGTATGCGAAATAGTTTGTAGCAGCATACGGGACTACACCGATTAAACTTGGTGTGAGACCTCGGTAGAGTTCTGCGGGGCCCTCTTCTTTCACAATCTTTAAAAAAGCGTCTACAAGATTTTTATACACGCCTCTCTGAAGAAAACACGAGGTGACAAAATAGGCGGGTCAGATCATTTTCTAAAAAGCGTTTTTTTTTTTTCACTTTTTGTATAGATATTACGGCAATTCCGTTTGAAGGACTTATGTGCAATCTAGCAGAAGTCCATATTTTTGTTTACATGTTACAATAGCCATAAGCTCCTAACATTTATGTTCATTATAATTACGAAAACAATATTATCACGATAATAATATCAATCTTTATAAAGAAAATGAATTAAGAGATTGTATGCATTAAAAATAGACCGGGTAAAATGCCAATTATCGTCCCTGAGGTTTGGCCAATTTTACGACTTTCGTCCAAAGGTTTGTTTTTCTGCATCTGGATCCAAAAGGTTTGAAATCTTACCATTTTCATTTGACCCGTTAACTCCATCCATTTTTTTTCTGTTAAATCATGGGTATTTCCGTCTTTTTTGTTAACTTAAAGGTCAATTCGGTCTTTTTCACTTTATGTACAAGCATTTAGCATAATGTACAAGTATTCAAAAAACCGAATTGCCCTTTAAGTTAACAAAAAAGACGAAAACACCCCTGACTTAACGGAGAAAATGGATGGAGTTAACAAGCCGGATGAAAATGGCAATATTTCAAACCTTCTGGATCCAGTTGCGGAAAAACAAACCTTTGGACGAAAGTCGCAAAACTGACCAAACCACTGGGACGAAAATGGCATTTTACTCAAATAGACTTTTGGCCAACTTTCAGCCGGTTCAACGTGTTCCCATTTTAGCTAAAGTTTTTCATTTGACCCGTTAGAGATAAAACACAACTCAAAGTTCAAACCGACCAATTTACAAGTAAACGGTCAAAATAGCCACCTCTAGATGAAAGTTTTCTGATTTGTCATTAAAAAAGGGTTGACTTTTTACCTGGACCGTGAGTCGGGTCTTGAGTAATTCAAGAGGGTAGGTACATATGGTGGAGCTAATTCCAGCAGCAGCACCTGCAATTAATGACTCAGGTATACGGGGCTTTGACTTTTCTCCCGATTTAGGAGTCAAGCTTTTCTTGACAGTATCGTACGCAAATAACTGCACAAGATTGCATTAAAATTATCATAATAATGAAAATGTAGAGTGTAAAAGTGGGAAAAAAACCGTCATGAGCCACTCAAAGAGAGTAGCAGACCGCCAGGATATCATGGCAGCAATTTAGGGGTTAAAGAAGCAGGTTATCCAAAAACTAAAAACTGAATATAGTGGATTCAAGATTGCATTAAGCACATAATCACTTTACAAATACTCATAAACTGCATATGTAGAGTTCAGATAATCTTTTTTCAATAGTTTGGTTTCATACTAGTTCTAGCTACAACTTGCTATAGAAGTAACTATCAAAATCTCAAGCAGGGGTGCAAACGAGCTGAGCGGCTCGAGAAAAAGCTCGAAACGAGCCAAGCCTTATTGAGCCCGAGCCCAAGCCAAGCTTGACCCTAAAATAAAGCTTGTTTGTTTATCAAGCCCGAGCTCGAGCCTGGCATGTGAAGCTCGTAAGGCTCGTCGAGCCTTATTGAGCCTTAGTATAATATTAGTTTTTATTAGTAATATTTAATAACATTTACCCCTTATTTAAAGTTGTCTAGTAAACGAGCCGAGCCGAGCTAAGCTTATTCAAACATGTTTACGAGCCGAGCCCAAACCTAAAAATAAGCTTGTTTAGTGAATGAGCATGAGCCCGAGCTTCCTAAACGAGTCTATTATTTATATTATTTTTATTTTATAAATTAATTAATAGATAATAAACGAGCCGATCCCGAGCAAGCTCGAGCTTGAGAAACTACCAACGAGCCAAGCTCGAGCTCTCATAACTTAATCGAGCTCGAGCAGGGGCTCGGCTCGTTTGCACCCCTACAAATTATATACCATTGTTCTACGTTTTTTTGTATCCGTAACTGCCTTCAATGATCAGAATTTAACAGCAACATGAACTAAATGATTATTAAAAGATCAAGCAGCAAAAACAGATTCAAACGCCATCTCTACACCACAGTTCATTACAAACTGATTTTCTATTTCCGATCATCTAATATCAAGTAATCATTTTCTAAACACAAATGCATATAAAATAATCAGAATTGCATCAAATTGCCATTGCCATTTACAGAAACATAACACCGTTGATATTACAGGCAACTAAATGTATTAAAGTCTAAAACCAAAACTAAGCAGTGATGGGTATGACTAAATTTGAAAAAAAAAACATGTGAAGATTATAATTATAAGGTAAAAAACTATACCTCAATTGCTTTGCTAGGGGCGACACGAATCACATTGACCAAATTGCCCCTGAAGAGGCCAGTCCAACCTTCGGTATGCATAATATCTTGAAAAACTTCGGTAGTAGAATGCCCAGCACTCCCGACCATCAAATGAGTTCTTATCGTCTCTAACGGAGCAACACACGTCCTCGAAACCGCTCCTGCGATCGCACCACTAATTAACCTCCTCAACGACGGATTCCCAATCTTGATCTTCAACTTCAACCCACTTTTCTTCTTCAAAAAGGCCCCTTTTTCCTCCACTTTCGGTACCTCAAGAACCATAAATCTGGATTCGGGTGTCGAAACAACCTTAGATAAACATGGAAGTTTGACACCTTCATTATCATTTATACTTCCAAAACTGCCCCTACCCATTTGCCCAACACTAGCAAAAAAGGCTCCAGATTGAGATAAATTATCATCTCTAGGACACCAAAGAAACCCTATTCCTGAATTTGGGAACAACCCATCTCCATTATTCTCCAATAAACTTCTTGAATCCATTCAACCCACCACCAAGATAGCAATAAACCCCACAAAAGTGTTTTTTTTTTTTCTACAAGAAGACGATTATGAAACAATAATTAGTAAAAAAAACACCAAAATATGTGACAATGGATGTGCTTTAAAGCTAAGAATATGCTTAATAATGCTTTACTAAAACCAATGAGAGCATAGCAAATTGGAAAAATGGAAAAATCGAATCTTTTTTTAGAAATATAATATAATACCCAATTTAGTGATGCATTTCATGAACAAAAATAAATCTTTAAACCAGGGTTTTGATTGTTTATGTTCATACATATGATAAAAGTGATAAAGATTCAATCTTTTTAAATCTTTTTTAGGAATTTAAGGAACCCAGTTTGATAAACCAATAACTAGTCAAATTAATCTCAAAGATTCAACAATGGCGGCTTCTTTAAGCAAAGGTATGCTTACTGAATCCGATGATGGCACAAATCCATTTGTTGATGAATAATTGAATACCATGAACATTAAAAATATAAAAATTTATAAGTGGGTTTTGATCAATTGATAAAAAGATTAAATCTTAAATGATGAAAGCTATGAAGAACTCAGAATCTTGAAAAATCAAATTGCTTTTTTACAAATAAAAACAGAGGGATTGAAGATTATTGTTACCAGGCGAGTTGCTTGTTGAAAATGGAAGTCAGAAGCCCAATTCACTCATTCGTTTACTTGATGGTCCCTCTCTCTCTCTCTATATATATATATATACGAATTGCAGAGATATAGAGAGAGAGAACAGTGTGGGAGTTTGGTGAAAAGGTTAGTGTTCTTGGTTTGACGACAAGTGAGTCGTTGGGTGATACATATTTGACGATATGACCTAATTTTATATCAAGAATCCCAAACTACAAAGATGATTGAATGTTCGATTCGATTCAGTTTTATGGTAAAATTGATTTTGTTGGAATTTTATAGCATGGGTGTGAAAAAACCAAAAATCGAATTGTATCCGTAACTAGGGATGGGATTGATACAGTATCTGTACACGTACTTGTATCGGTACCGAAAATAGCAGTATCAAATTTGAACAAAACTGGGCACCAAATACCGTACCAAATATATTGGTACCGTACGGGTACGGGTACGTACGGTACCCGTTATGGTACCTGTCGAATACCCAAATCCCGGCTGACGTTCAATGGATCTTCGCTGACGTCAAGATATCCCGATTCTTGTAGCTACAAAAAAAGTAAACCGTTAGCCTCGTCACGGAGGGCCCCGGAAGGGGGATCCGTGACCAAGCTCCGGCGTGAGAGTAAGTAAACTTGCCGGAGAGATGGATGAGTCTATTCCGATGAGTATGATCACCGGAATATTTCCTCAAATGTGTGAATCCAATAAATGTGTGTGTATGATTAATACGTAAGAATATTGGTCGGAATAAATGTGAGTGGAGTAAATGAAGGAGAAGTAAATGAGAGAGTCTTGAATGTGATACCTCCTTCCCTGTTATCGTTTTTCTTCTTCTTATATAAGTCTTAGACCTTATCTTGCATGTGGGATGTTCGTTGAGACGATCCGACGGTTTCAGGAAGTCTTCGGGGGGCTCAGACACGTGTCTGACCCCTAACGGTTCGATTGGCAGCGTTATTTAATGTTCCGGCAGGAGAAGTACCATGCCAGCCAAGATACTCTTCTTATCAGTCATTAATTGTGGCCTGCATGCTCTGAATCCTCGTTTCCCGCTTGTTTTGTAAAAAGGGAACCTTAATGGGCAAGTTAGACCATGGTTGGGCTTATATCCTGTTGGGCCCGTATGTAGACAGCCCAAAGCGGGTAAAAATGGGGTTTCCCATTGGCCCGTCGTCAAGTCATCTTTAGTCCCTGGTTCTGAGACCCGAGGCTCATGATCCGGGGCTGAATCATAATTGTTCAAAATGAGGGCTTACTTTTTTGGGCTTCAAGTGCGGGCCCACTTCTGATCGGTTATAATGAGTTACTCCTCTTTACACTAGCCATCATTCCGCCGAATGCTGACGGCGGGAGTTAATCCCCTAGAGACACGTGCATCTTTTTGAATTTCGAAGGGACGAATGACAAGACGGTTTCTTGTGTGTCAGTTACCCTCTTTAAATACCTCATTACTTTTTGAATTTTCTCTCTATCCTTTCTGGCTCCTTCTCCTCTTCCGTCACACTTCCTCCGACCACCATTTCTTCTCCGACTATGAGTCGCTCCGGTCGTCTTGCTATTAGATCGGTCTTGACGGCGAAGGATTTAAAGTCCTTTGTCGAGACATACAACATTCCTGAACAGTTTTCTCCTACCTTGCCGGGTCCCAACGAACCGGCTGAATGTACGCCGGACAAGATTCCTCTTTATACATTGGCATTTTCCTCTTGCGGAGTCCGATATCCCCTTTCTTCTTTCAAGGTTGCTTTACTTTGCCATTTTGGGGTTCACTTTTCTCAGTTGCATCCCCTAGGATTGATGAGAGTGGTGCCCTTTGAGTTATCTTGTGCGGCCGTTTCTGGTGAACCTTCCATTCCCTTGTTTTGCATGTTCTATAAACTGATCTCTGATGGAGATTGGTTTACTTTTGCCAAGAGACAGAACAGCGTGTCAAAACCCTGTTACACTTTTATGCCAACCTCCACCTACCCGAAGGATTGGAAAAGTAGGTTCATTTTTGTCTCCGCTGCCATGATACCAGAATCCCCATTGCCTAAGGATGTCGACGCCACTATTGAAGATACTGTTCCTACCCTATCGACTAACGAGACTGTTCAGTGGAAACGCATGTATGAAAACCCTACGAGGGCTTTCACTTTTTCTGAGGGAATTTTGGCCATGGGAGGGTTGAGTCCTTGTTACCCTGTTCGTCCCAAGGCTTTCTTTGGTAAAAAAATGTGTCTTTTTGCCTTGGATCTGCATTTGCTTGTTTTTTTTTCTTGGTATTTGTGTAGTCATCTTTAGTGTCTTTCTTTCACAGAGTTGACTTTGTGGAGGCTGCTTCAGGGAGATTATAAGGATGTGAAGTTTGTAGTTGGTGATGAAGTTGATCCGGGCTTGAACCGGAGTGGGGCGATGCAGGTTGCCGGGGGGTCTACCCAAGCTGGGGGCTCCGTTGCTGTGGAAGGGGGCGAGGAGACCTCTTCCGACAGGGAGGAAAGTTCCCCTGACCCCGCCCCTGTTAAGCATTCTGATCAAAGTGATGATGAAGCTCTGGAGGTTCGTTTAGTTCGTAAGAGGAAAGCTGTAAGTCCTAAGCCTGTCCTTGTTCCTCGTGATATCCGGCAAAGGCTCCGGAGTGCCAGCGGACAGAAGCCCCCTCCTTCGTCGAAGGCTGTCTCCGAACTTCCCCCTGTTGGGGTCAAGGGTTCCTTGTCCAAACACCTGAGGTCTTCAAGCCTTGTGAGTGCACCTTTGTTGGTGAGTTTCTTTTTCCCCTTATCTGTCTGCCCCGTCTCTTCTTTATCTTTGATGTTCTTCTCTCTTTTTTTTGTGTAGGGGAGTTCTCATGATCCCATAGAGATCCCTACTGGTCCCTCCTCTTCCCGTGTTCGGGACAAAACTTCGGAAGTAGGCATGGCTCACTTTACCTCAGCCTTTGAACTCTCACCTCTTCATGCTACGGGAACCAGTAAACCCACCCAACCTGAGGGTCTTGCTCATCGGTCCCCTTTAGCTCCTCTGTTTGCTGATGATATCCCTTTCACCTATGTCCCCAAATGGAAAGTAACTCATTCTAAGGTAATAGGGACTCCTGAGGCTGCTAGGGACTTCCTGAGTCATGCTGTTCCCCCCTCTCATAAATTTGTGAATTCTGCTTTGAGGGACGATCTTTTCGAGGATCAGTATAGCATGTCTCTTTGTGAGAGCTTTTTCAGGGGTGCTGGCATACTGCAGCGGATTGACGATTTGAGGAGGGCGAATGAAGGACTCAAGGGCGAGCTGAAGACTTCTCAGTCTATTGCTGCTGAACTCGGGTGCCTAGTGGTTGAAGCTGAGAGAAAGTTGCAGGAGGAGAAGGTATATAGCCTTTCTCTTTCTCTCCCCCCCCTTTATATATATATATATATATATATATACCTTCCAACTGTTTTGTGGATTCCCAGGGGGCTGGAGCTACATTGGAGCAAAAGGAACGAGCCTGGGACAGAGAGAAGGCGATGCTGTTGGAGGAGAAGGAGGAGCTGGCTGCTGAGTTAAAGCATCTGAAAGAAGTTGGCTCCGTTTCTCAGGAGCAGCTGAATACTATGTATGCAGACTATGGGATAACTTCTGATGATAACCAGCGACTGGCCAAGGAGAAACATTGGTTGATCACTGAGGGTTTCGGAGCCTTTCTTACCGCCGTTGCTCAGTCAGAGGAGTTTAAAAGTGGCTTGGAGGAGGTGTACAGGGCGTACCGGGATGTTGGCTACCAGGTTGGGCTAAAGGATGGCTATGTTTACTCTGCTCAAGGCCTGGGCAGAAAAGAGACTCCGCTTTACAATTCCAAAGCTAAGAAGCGGTTGTCCAAGCTGGACCAGGAGTTCGGTGCCAAGACCCCGGTCGTTCTCAAGAAGATCCTGGAGCATCCCATGATATCCATAGATGAATTGAAGGCCCTGTTCTCCTCCGCTGGCCCCTCGTCCCCAAAGTCTATTTCTGGGGGTGGTTCCCCGTGATCCCTGAACATTAATCTCTTTCGATATGGTTGTAATCTGGATAACTACTTGTTTTAGGATACTTTAAACTTTTTTGGTTGTTTGGAAGGAGGTCCTTCGTGTTGGGGTCCTCCTAGGTATCTAATCATATAACTTATGACTGTATGTTGCTTTCTTGTCTTTTGTTTGTTTCCTGTTGTGGTTTTTTGTGCTGCAGAGGCCTTTGCCAAGGATCGAGTTGGCGTTTCCCTGGAGATCTTTGGGCTGTTTTTCAAGAAGCTGTGTCTTGGTCTGAGCTTGTTGTGTTTGTTGTTTCGTATGCTACTTGCTTTTGCCAAAGTTACTAAGGCCTTTTCTCTGTACATTTATTTTGTAAATAAATAAAGAAGGACTTCTTTTTGTAGCTTGTTTACAGAAGTGCGTTGTATTTATGGTTTGTTTGGTAAACCAGGATTATCTATTCGAGGCCAATCGCTGGACAAGTTCATAATGTGAGATTATGTTTTTGGTTTGTTTTGTCCGCTTTCTTTGGGTTAGCTAGACCCTATTTTGCCCCACATCCAGGCTTTTGGTATGTTTGATATACCTTATACACGTGTGTTCATTTGTTAGTTAGGCTTATAGTGTTTCTGGGCATGTCTGCCCAGATATAATACCTGTTATCTTGCCAAAAGGGGACAAGTTAGTTGTCCATTTGTTATTCATTTCTTGGGGATTAAACTTCCCAGCATAAGTTGTTATAAAAGACTCGTCCCTGGGGGTAAACCCCAAACTAATAGTTAAATATTACAAAAGTGGCTCCTTAGCCGTTTTTCCTGGGGGTTCACCCCTCATATGTAGTACTTCCTAAGTTGCATGAGGTTCCACGTCCTGGGGACCTCCTTGCCTTGGAGAGTTTCCAATTTGCAGCTTCCTTTGTCGTTTGCCCATATGACTCGGTAGGGTCTTTTTTCCAATTGGGCCCAATTTTTCCGGTGCTCTCCTGTAGGCTGGCTTCATTTGCTCTTAGGACCAGATCCCCTGGTACGAGGCTAAGTTTTTTCATTTTGGCATTGTAATAGCTTTCCAGTTGCTTCTTGTACTTAGCCTCCCTGACTGCTGCCACTTCTCTCCTTTCTTCCAGCAGGTTCAGGTTCATCCGGAGGTCCTGTTCGTTCTCTGCCTCCCTGAGCTTCATCCTTGCAGTCGGGGATCCTATTTCGATGACTGCCTCCGTCCTGTAAGTTAAGCTGAAAGTAGTTTCCCCGTTGCAGTCCTTGGGGGTGGTCCTGTATACCCATAGTACAAACGGTAGTTCCTCCAGCCATCCTTTTTGTTTCCTCCTTAGTCTTCCTTTCATCCCTTTGATAACGCTTTGGTTGGCTCTTTCTACCAGTCCATTGCTTTAGGCATGAGTGACGGAGGTAAACACCTGTTGTATGTGCATCTGTTCGCACCATGGCTTGAAAGGTCTTCCAGCAAATTGGACACCGTTATCACTTACCAGCTCTTTTGGGACCCCGTACCTACAGATGATGTTGTCTAATACAAATCGTCTCATTTGTTCCCCGGTTATTTTTTCCAAGGGCCTTGTTTCGATCCATTTGGTAAAATAATCAATAGCAACCACCACATACTTGACTCCTCCTGGACCCTCCGGAAATGGCCCGATTATGTCGATGGCCCACTTTTGGAAGGGCCAGGACGTTAAGACTGGTATCATCGGGTGTTTGTGTCGATGAGTCATAGGTGAGTGTACCTGGCAATTATCACATTTCTTAATCTCTTCGGATGTTGTTTCGTACATTCGAGGCCAATAGAATCCCGCATTCATTGCCTTTGCTACTATCGTTCTTGGCTCCGAATGCATTCCACAAATCCTCTCATGTATCTCTCTGATCACATATTCGGCTTCTTCCATGTCAACACACTTCAGGGATGGGCCCAGGTACGATCTTCGGTATAGTTCCCCATCAACCAACTCATATTGCAAGGCCTTTATCCTTATCTTTCTAGCTGCCCAGTCTCCCTCGGGTAGCATCCCGTCCCTGAGGAACTTTACAATCGGTGTCATCCATGTTTCTTGTGTGTTTTCAATTGTAGCTACCTCCTCTGTGCTGAGGGAGGGGGAGGTTAGGACTTCCACTTTGACTTCTCTGGCTAGGTGATCAAATGCTATTGAGGCTAGCTTACTGAGGGCATCAGACTTTTTGTTTCTCCCGCGGGGGATGTATTCCAGCTTAAAAGTTTTGAACACCTTGGCCGTCTCTTTGACCTTTGACACGTACCGAGCCATGGTGTTGTCTTTGGCCTCATATTCTCCTTGGTATTGCCTGACTACCAGCTGCGAATCAGTATTGGCCTCCACATGCTTAGCTTTCATCTTTTCTGCCAGCCTCATCCCTGCTAAGAGGGCTTCATATTCTGCAGTATTGTTGGTGTTTTCAAAGTCCAGTCTTATGGCATAGGTCAGCTCAACTCCTTCAGGGCTTATCAAAGTAATGCCTGCTCCGCTCCCCTCTTCGCTAGAGGCTCCATCTGTGAACAGTTTCCACACAGCCTCGTCTTCCTTCTCTTTTTCTTCACTTTCCAACGCTTCCCATTTTAGGAGTTCCTTTTCTTCATCCTCAGGGACTTCTGCTAAGAAATCGGCCAGTATTTTTCCTTTCATGGTTGTCCTGGGTTTGAACTCCAGGGAGTGTTCTCCAAGTTCCACGGCCCATTTGGCCAACCGTTCCGATAGCTCCGGCCTCCTGAGCACCTTTTGGAGGGGCTGATCTGTCATTAGGGTGATCTTGTGCTCTTGGAAATACCTCCTGAGTCTCCGGGATGCAAAAACAAGGGCTAGCGCTAACTTCTCCAGAGGCACGTAGCATTCTTCGGGGCCTTTAAGTGTTCTACTGATGAAATATATCGGTATCTGCTTTCCCTCCCGTTCCACCATTATGACCGCACTTATGGTTGTTTTTGAGGCCGACATATATAAGAGCAGGTGTTCCCCGGGTACTGGGGTGGCCAATGTCGGGAGTTTGCAGATATAAGCCTTCATTTCTTGAAAAGCAGCCTCCGCCTCAGAGGTCCATTTAAACCTGTCTATTTGAAGGCAGTCCTTCAGCACTTTCATGAAGGGGAGGGTCCTGTCAGCTACTTTTGACAAAAAACGGTTAAGCGCGATTAGCCTCCCGTTCAGCTGCTGGATGTCCCTCAGGGACCTGGGTGATCGCATTTCAGCCACAGCTTGAGTTTTCTCCGGGTTAGCTTTGATTCCGCCCTTAGTGACTACTACCCCTAAGAATTTTCCCTCTTCTACCCCCAAAACAGCACTTCCCGGGGTTTAGCTTCATATTCACATCTTGCATAGTGCGGAGGGTCTCAGCTATATCATCTATCATGGCCATCTCGGACAGGCTCTTGATAACGATGTCATCAACGTATACCTCCAAGTTCCTCCCCCGTTGTTCCCTGAAGAGGGCGTTCATAAATCTTTGATATGTGGCCCCAACGTTTTTAAGCCCGAAGGGCATCTTGGTATAACAAAATGTCCCTTCGTCTGTGATGAAGGCGGTTTTTTCCTCGTCCTCTATTGACATCTGAATCTGATGGTATCCTTTATAGGCATCCAGGAAGCATTTCAGGGGATATTGGGATAACGAGTCCACCTGGGTGTCTATTTCTTGGAGGGGGTAACAGTCCTTAGGGCATGCTTTGTTCAGATCTTGGAAGTCGATACACATCCTCCATCCCCCGTCCTTTTCTGAACCATGACTGGGTTAGCGACCCAGGATGGGTATTTTACCTCCCTAACTATTCCTGCCCTGAGTAGTTTTCTGGTTTCCTCACAGGCGGCCCTCCTCTTACTGGGACCCATGCTTCGTTTTTTGTATAGGGGAATTTTCCCCGTGGACTGCATCATGGCCCTCCACCATACAAGAGCCTCTCCCTTGAAAGATTGTGAAACAAATTTTACTACGTCCTTATCAGCACAATCGCTGATGTCCACAACAGTTTCCATTTCCTCAAGCCATTCCATAGCATCAATTGCTCCTTTTTCACCATTGAAATCTATGGGTTTGCATGAGACGAAATATTTGTAAGTGCACCCGCCTTCAGTTGAACGGGGCTTATCGTAGAGTACTAACTCCTGAGGTTCGCTCTTTTCATCTGAAGAGTGAACGGAGCTCTCCTTACGAGCTGATGCATGTGTTTCCGTATGGACCTTTGAGTGAGTGACACTCGGTTCCTTTTTGTTCTCAAGGATCTTATCCACAACTTCACTAATTGCTGCGCTAATCAAGGCCAGAAGAGTAGTGCCATTAACATTTATATTTATATTTGCATCCTTGTTTTTAGCCGCAGTACTGCTGTGTGCTTCTTCGGAAACCTCCATTCTGAAGCTTTGGTACTAAACACCAAAAATAACATATGCTTAGATACAAGCTATTATGGAATCATCGTAATGGATGATTTATGAGCCATGGTATTATTAAACCATAATGGCTGTTAGGTTTATAACTTCCTTATAGTATGCTACTAGAAAGTATGTCAATTATATTTAGCCTAGGTCAAAAAGGACCATCAATTGTGTTTATGGTTTGGACCGAGTCCATTACCTTTTGACAGGGGATCACAATGTCACAACTGTCCTTGTCATAACGACAATCTTTAGATAGTTGGAAGGCTTGTCACGAAGGACATTAATAATCATAGGCACGAAGGCCTTGTCACAAAGGACATATAAGATATGGCACTTAAGGCATTAATATATAAGCCGCAATCTTATTGGATCAGAGATCTTAAGGTTCGAACATAGTTCTTCACCTTTGGACAGAGAGTCAAAGACTACAGCCGTCATCTTTTTGGAAGATAATTTATTTTGCCACAAAGGCTAGTCAATGTACATCATTCTGACTAACTGGATGATTGTGAGCTCCAGAGGAGTCAGTCGTGGTGGAGCTTTGAAGGCTAACTAAGCAAGTAGTAATAATTTGTTTAATTATATAGCGAATTGTCGAACTTGACGATTAAATAGCCATGGTGTAACTCAACCATATGGACCAATAGATAGTATTAAATTTATTTGATTATGCTTGGCCTAGGTTTTTAGATAAACCATCTTTGGCGTTTAAACGGAATATAATCCTTCATATTTATTAGACAGGGGACATACGTCACGACCGTCAATGTCGTACCGACATTTTATATAGCATGAGGGCTTGTCCCAAGGACTTTTTGATGGCACAGAGGCCTTGTCACTAGGGAAATTTTAAAACAAAATCAATGATTCCTTTGGATCAGAAAATTTCATAATTCATTGTCTTGACAAGAAGTTATGAAATAAAACTATCTTCTTATGTATACATCTTTGCCCGTAGGTATACATCCCAATGGATGTTTTGATGTGTTCATTCTGTTCGACGTTTATTAGCCATGATTTCTATTGATCATTTATGCTAAATAACGGGTTTGGAAATTCCTAATATAAAGATGACAAGTGTGATTTATCGCATCACTGTTGCCGGGAGTGTTAACATGTTTGCAGATGTTAACAAGGATCTGAATCTCTTTTTAAACAGGTTTTACCATCTTAGCTAGGTCTTTAATGACGTTCAAGCTAGGTTATACCTTTTAAGATTCTCTTTTAATATTTATACTGGCAGGAAAGGAATGATATTTATTTTATTCAGGATTTTATCATAAATCCTAATTTACAAGTTAGTAATAGCACAAATGGCCTAGTCGCGTAGACAAGTTTAATTTATAAGCCATGATTTCAGAGAATCGAGGCATTAAGGTTTGAATCAAAGTTCATTACCTTTTCTTGACAGGGAGTTGTAGGCTACCACTGTCTTTAGTCTCAGAGGACGTTAATTATAGCCCGTAGGCATTTCCCTTCTAAGGGATGTTTATGGTATGATCATCTTTTCAGATGCTATTAGTCGAGATCATATGGATCCTACCGACTATTATGTTTGGACGTATTCTAACATCTTTAGACAGGGGTCAAAGACCACCACTGTCGTTGTCTTATTGGACAACAAGTTTAGCCCGTAGGCACTTCATCACTAACGGATGTTTATAATATGATCATCTTATAGGATGATATAAGTCATGATTTCTAAATCACTAGGCTAGATAAGAAAATTGGAAGAATCCAATATAAGAATGACTGTTGTGATTTTCTCGAATCACATCTGTCAAGAGTGCTAACACGTTCTTAGGTGTTAACAAGGATTTGAATCTTTTAAATAGGTTTTACCATCTTGGCCATGTCTGTAACGACATTTAGGCTAGGTTTTTACCTTTAAGATTCTTTTTAATATTTAACGCAGAGCAATCCTAATTTGAGATGTTAATATGGATCTGAATCTAATTATGGAACTACCATCTTGGCCCGGTCTTAAAATGACACGTGGCTAGGTTTTGTCCTTTTTAGATTTTGCCATTTTATTATAATGGTAGATCTTATAAAAAAATGTTATTTTTCATTTATTTCATATTTCATGTTTAGAATGAAAACTTAAATTTAATCAATCCACTATATGAAAATAAAAGTACAGAGTTGCCCTAAGCGGGACTTGAAAGGAATAATGTTGTCCTTGCAGGGACTGAAAAATAAATATGTCCTTAGAAGGACTATTAAGGAAACGATCTTCAGCAAAAAGGAGTTTCTTCTTCATTTTATTTCTGAATGCTTTCTCCTTGGATGCTCGTTTCATTCTAGCCGCGGTACGAAGCTCAGCATTTCAAGGCTCCGGGTGTGGAGAACTCCTATTACGGCTTCTTCGTTTGGCGACGTATCCAAAAATATTGAAAGCAAAAATTTCTATATTAGGATTGAGAATATTCCTATGTTAAGTCTAGACTCAGAAGGTCAAGGAATGTGCTAATGTGTCATTGAGATTAAGCACAAAAAGGCTAGTGTTTAATTCACTCAATGTTGGCTCTGATACCAACCTGTCACACCCCGATATTTCCACGTTTGACCGGTGGGCCCGGTGGGGAGTATCGTGACGTAGTTGATATCATCATAGTCAAACAACACAATTTAAATGCACAGCGGAAGTCTTGAAATATAAAATATTATTACAAACACAATTGTCTGATAATATAAAAGTAATCTGTACAGACTAGCTTGTAATAATCCACAGGTGGATCAAAACAACAAAAGAATGTTATCAGACTAATGGCTTATGTGAAGGAGTTGCAGAGTCCTCAACTAACAAGTCCTGAGCAGCTTCCAGCCTATTACGTACTTGTACCTGTCACTTAGACTTTGGAAAATACGTCAGTTTTCACTGGTAAATACACTCAACTGACTCATTTGAAAAGAGTTTAAGAAAATTGGTTTAGGTGCACAAGGCACGAAAATATGTTGACACTTTGATTAAAATGCTCAAGGCAAAATTAATCTTTTATACTTGGGACAAACTATATCTCATGTTATCAGTTTTACATAACTTGCTCTACATACGGGGCCCGGTTCTATGCCGGTTCAAGATTAACCGACACACCACTATTCCCTTATTAGGAATCCCATATTGGGTATAAATAATTTATTAACAAGCATATGGCATCTGTCAGGTGTATGCCTACACCCCGTGCTTAGGTCGTGGCCATTGCAATTAATGAGTCAAGGATATCCAGGACACGGTCGCATTAACCCCCAATGTTTCCGTCAAGCAATACGAATTAAAACAGGTTATTTGGATTTCCCGACTCATTGGTCTTTGAATCCCATACCTGACTATGCGGTATTTATATTACCGTATCCCAAGCCCGTAATAGGGAAAATAAGTTAAGAGTATTTACCTGAGCTAGCTCCTGTCTTAAATAGCAAGAATTTTAATAACTCAGCCGTATTCACTTAAGTAAGCGTAGGTACAATTTACCGGAAGGCTCTAGTCTGGAATGATGGTATAAATAACCAATTAGAATACTAACGGGTCTTTAATTAAGCCTAAACTTAGACCAGTTAGTTTTAAGGAAATATACGGTTCAAACGCATGATTAAGCGAAGACCGGAATAGAATGTGTTTTAGACCCGACAAGTTTGAAGACTTGTATAATATGGGTAATCTAAACACCTTCTGGATTTTGAGATAAAAATGATAAGGTTTGACCCGTTTCGGCTAACTTATGCAAACTAGTTACATAAACCGAACCGAACGCGCAAGAGGCGTAAAGGGTAACCATAAGAGTCATATACAGGTTTCCTAAGTTAATATGCCTTAAACATGTTGTGATATCAGTAGGATATCTTCCATTATGCCCAAAACGAGTTTAATCTCAAAGTAAGCCCCGTAGGGGTATTTTGGTCATTTTAAAGATCATAAATGAGGTTAAATGAAGTTCTGAGATTCGGGTCCGAATACATCAGTAAAATAACTTATTTTAATAGGTCATATCAGTTGATAATAAGTTTTATATGGCAAAAATGGTTTTAAACCCAAGCTATGCGTTTAATACGCTTTAAAAGCCATTTTAAGCGATTTCCGGGTTATACAGGAAATCTGAGTTTTCTGATCAGGTTATAAAGTTCAAAATACTTTATTTATTATATAAAATCAGTAGCAATTGGATTGGTGTCAAAATACTATGTAAAACTCATTTTATGACCGAAAAGGGTATATTCGGTATTTACCGAATTAATGCCATAACCTTAGGTTATGAGCAGGTTAAAAATAATTAAAAATCTTTAAAAATCCCAAAATATTATATTACATTGGTGGGTAAAAGTTTTGGTGTCAAAAATTGGGTTTAGATAGGCTTTATGCTAATTGCGCCTTTTAATTACAAAAAGGCGTTATAATTACGCTAATGAGCATAACTCCTAATCTAGACCTCCAACTGATGTAAAATTTTAGGGACATGTTTATAAATCAGTAACAAAGGTTATTGTCTTTTCACATATCCAAAATTCTCGTTTTATGGTCGAAAGGGCATATTGGTCAACATTTAAGCAATTAACGGAAACATGTAAACGAATCGGATAGTCAATGAACCAACCTCAGAGGGTTATGCTAACATGTAGCCTGGTCCTAAGGAAGCTCTAAGGAAATTCCAAATCATACTAAAACGGGTCAGAACTGAAGTCAAAGCAAAAGTCAAAGTTTTGCGACTTTCGGTTTCGAACCGGGTCTAAACAGGAAATTGTCGGATCAAACAAGCTTAGACTAGTTCTTATACTTATTAACAAGTTATATGAGTGATAAAATAGGTTACATGCCTTCTACATTAATAATTAGGCGTTAATTCGCAAATTAAGGTTCTGTTGACTTTTTCTAATCAATTTTGACCCGACATTTGATCTAGTTAGAGTAGGAATCAGAGGGAGCCCTTTTAAGGGTTTAATGCCCACATAAATTACCAACTTATAACTACCTTCAATTCGACTAATCACTGGACCATAAATGATTAATCGCTAAGTCAACCGTTAATTACGACGGTTTGACTTTTAAGCTAAAACTAAGTAAAAACTCAACTAAGAAAGGTTAAGCATACTTACCAAAGTCTAATGCACGATTAGGGATGACTAGAGACTGATCATAAGCTCCAGAGAGTCCCACAAATGCAGGTGGAATGAGTGATCACAAAGTTGCAACATCAAGGGCCTTTTATAGTGAATTTGATCCATTTAGATCATGACAAATCATGCTATACATGATCCTTGATGATTAACAAGTGTCCCTAAGGCCTAAGAAATAGTTTAGGCGGCTCTTGGAAGGGTTAAAGGGCAATACAAGTCGCTTACATGGGCTGAACAGGCATTTAAACGAGTTTCTGCATCTGGGAGGCTGAGGCGCCCCGCGTAAGGTTCTGAGAAACCTTACGCGCCCCGCCTGAGGCTCCTGATCAGGTTACCAAGTTTTCCTTTATTGCATTTTTGGTCCCCGGTCCTCCTAAACGGCATTTTCACTTTATTTCTTGCATTATAAGCCCTCTAAATTGATTTATAAGGGCTCCAAGACTTATACCAACTTTGTGAAGTCCTTGGTCACCTTGTGTTTACCCGAAAAGTCATAAATTTCATCGTTGACGCTTCTAACCCCTCGTATACGAATTTTATCATAACTTTCTCATACGATAACGAAACTTGGTGAAATTTTTATCACGCATTCTAGTGAGCATAAATAATCGTTACAAAGCTTCGGTTTCCTAAAAGGTCACTCAGAGGTATACTTTAAACATGTTGACACATTTAACCCCTGTAGTTTGTAATTCCTCACTTTCTTTCACAATTAGCTTCGTACGATCCATGATTTATTCGTTTAAGGGTATAAACATCATGTAGGGCTATTGTAAAGTATATTTATCCATTGTTGACATTTTGAACCCTTATATTCACATAGTTTCTTTATTTGTCAACTTTAGTCCCTCTAGAGTATTCTTTCACACGTTCAAGCTTATGACACGTGTCAATACATTATAGGACATGAAATTTCGAGGTGTTACAATTTCTCTTTTTAGGTACATGCAGTCGTCGATTCTGTGGCCAAACCCTTTGTGAAATTCGCAGTACTCATTTGGTTGTGCCTTTGGCCCAGGTTTAATAGGCGGTGGCCTTGGGAAGGAGCCCTTCACCTTCTCAGTGGCCAGTATTTCACTTGGCGTCTTGGTGAGACGGGTGAAGCTGTCGGAGTAAGGGGGTGGGCCTCTTCCCCGAGGTTTGTATGGGGAGTATGAGGGTCTTGTTCTATCATGCAATATTCTATCAAAAGCAGGTTTTCGAAGGTAAGGTGTACCTTTATCAAGGGGTTTTGCTGCCGGTGTGACCCTTCGGGGTGGGGCGTCTGTCTCCTTGGTTTTGCTGACTGTGTCCTTTCCCCTGACAAAGGCTCTGACCCTGTCCATGAGATTGTCAAACGAGTGGGGAAACTCTTTCCCCAGTTTCTCGCATAGTTGTGCATGCTTTAATCCGTTTATGAAACTGTTGATCTTCATGACCTCCGGGACGTCGTTAATGTTCATGCTTTCCTTGACAAACCTTTCCATGTACTGGTCTATCCGCTCGTTGTCCCTCTGCCTTATGTGCAGGATCTCGTTTGGGTTCTTGACCACCTTCCTTTGTTGATCAAAGTTTCTCAGGAACTTTTCACTTAGTTCTTCGTAGCTGTCAATCCCCCCAGGAGGGAGGCTGTCAAACCAGAGCTGGGCTCCCTCCGTCAAGGTATGCACGAACATATGGCACCAAACTAGCATGGGCCATCGCCCCATGTAACACCCCAAAAATTATGGTAAATGATAAATAAAGAAATTAACCTGGTTAATGGAAAGTTTTGATTTAATGATAACTAGTTAAATAAAAGGCTTAAGTTAAATACTCCCTCAAGTGGGAGGACTAAATATGTAACTAGTTAGTAGAAAGGGCTAAATAAGAAAAACTCAAAACAAACACACACACTACGTGTGTGGAGCGACCAGGAGCCAAGGAAGACAAGGGTTCACCCTTGTTCTTACCAAATTCACCAAATTCACAAGGAAAAATCAAGCCTTATCAGTTGCATGTGGTGAAATTTCGATCATTTACCCATACCCAATCAAGTGGTAAGTCGAATTCATGGATTTGATGAATTGTAGAATTAGGGTTTCGACCCAATCATGAAATTGTGATATGATTTGTGTTGTTTATATGTTAAGGATACTCCCTAGAGTAGAAATCATGCTTGATTTTGGTTAATTGAAAGAAAGTCTCTATAAACCCACTTTGTGAGATTAGTGTTATGAATGTGAAGATTTTAGGAATGATGAATATATGTAATTGGCATGTAATTCTGTTTGTAGTACCCGAATGCTAGATAAATTGATATTGATTAAAGGAATTGTAAGAATTAGATTGAGTAGTGATGACATATATAGGATGAAGTAGCAAATCATGCTTTAAATGCTTGTACACCGTGCTTTATTAATGTAACGCACACTAGGTGTTTGATGAAATGCTTGAAAGGATAATTATGTGTAAATTGAAATGTGATGGAATGGAAGTTAGGGTACTAAACGAATGAATGAACATGTTGATCTAGGTGTGAAGGAAGAAGGTTCGAATTCTAAGAAATCGGAAGGATCACAAGACCGAGGTATGTTTCGTTGCATACAAATATCTTATTTATAATCTTGTTATAACATCATAATTAGATATTGTTAAAATGTTACGGTGATTAGTGACTAACTAGCAAATCCCTTGCGGGTTTGGCAATTATGAGGATTGTGATAAGTTATGCAAGTCGACCGGTTCTAGTGAACAAGTCGATCACGAATAAGCTTCCACCCGATTTGAACGAGTGGTATCGTATGCTATGCTAAATGCTAGAAGCTTAATCCGTTATACGGATAGAATGAAGAATTTTATGTTGAAAGCAATCAACCCGGTTAAACGGGTTGGATATGTATGCTTAACTCTCATGGAGAGTGTTTATGCCAAACCCAAGTATTTGGGTAGTCTTATGTATGCTTAACTCTCATTGAGAGTATTTATGCAAAACCCAAGTATTTGGGTAGTTTAATGCGTAAGAAAGATGGATGTTCATAAATGGATTGAATTAAAAAGAAAGGTTTATTTATAACTAGTATGATGACTAACTTTCAAAATCCGTGTTGTTGAATGTAGGTAAAACCTCACTATAGGCGATCCGGAGCTTGGAGCGAGCACATGTCTATGCCTTGTTATACCGAATGCTTCCGCTAGTTTATATGCATACTTTTGGGTCTATGTCTTGTTATTTTGTTTCATCTTGTTAGAAGTCTTACACTTGAAAACTTGTTGTCTTTGTTTTGTGTAGTTTACTGTTAATAGGGTCGTTGATGGATAACGTTTATTATGTGTAAAAACAGGGGGTATGCTCGTTCTACAAACGGGTCATGCCCAATTTTTGTTAAAAGGTTTATGAACAATGTTATTTACAAGGTCTTGTTTTCGATAAGTTGTTGTTTTTATATTTTATGAATAAGCGGTCGTAACACCCCAGCTGTCCCGCACCCCTGAAGGCATGGAGATGATCTTCAGGGTCTCTCGTCCCATCATACCGGTCGAAGTTTGGAGGTAGTTTTGTTTTAGGGGGCATAGGTGCCTCTGCAATTCTCCGGGTGAACTTCGAGACTTCAGCCAGGTCCCGTGGAAGGTAAGGTTGGTCCAGACCGTCACCGCTTTGGTTCTCCTTCTCTTTTCCTTTTCCCTTCGGTTTCTTTCCTGTGATGAAATCTTCCCTCTCTTCTGAAGACATCTGTCTAAGGGCAGTCATGAATGTTTCTAGTGGGTCACTGCCACTGCTCTTACTCTTTGGGTTGTCCTCATCCTGGTTGGAAGGTGTGTCGAAAGTCAGTCTAGCCCTGAGGCTGTTAAGCTTTTCTTGTCTTTCTAAGTCCTCAAGACATCTTTTTAACTTGTCTTTGTGCGTGGCGACAAAATCTGGAGTGATGGTCTCTTCTTTTTCCAGAATTTCCACCTGATCCTCATTTTCTTCTTCAAGGGTTATATCTTCCACTGTGACCTTATCGCGGTCGTTTTGTGCTGTCTGGACGGTGAGTGAGCTGAGTGGAGTAGTCATGTTGTTTCTTTGTCAGAACGGGTTATCTTAACGTCGGAATTTCAGAGTGGAAACACCAGCTGGAGCGATGTCCCACGGATGGCGCCAATGTCGAATACCCAAATCCCGGGTGACGTTCAATGGATCTTCGCTGACGTCAAGATATCCCGATTCTTGTAGCTACAAAAAAGTAAACCGTTAGCCTCGTCACGGAGGGCCCCGGAAGGGGGATCCGTGACCAAGCTCCGGCGTGAGAGTAAGTAAACTTGCCAGAGAGATGGATGAGTCTATTCCGATGAGTATGATCACCGGAATATTTCCTCAAAGGTGTGAATCCAATAAATGTGTGTGTATAATTAATACGTAAGAATATTGGTCGGAATAAATGTGAGTGGAGTAAATGAAGGAGAAGTAAATGAGAGAGTCTTGAATGTGATACCTCCTTCCCTGTTATCGTTTTTCTTCTTCTTATATAAGTCTTAGACCTTATCTTGCATGTGGGATGTTCGTTGAGACGATCCGACGGTTTCAGGAAGTCTTCGGGGGGCTCAGACACGTGTCTGACCCCTAACGGTTAGATTGGCAGCGTTATTTAATGTTCTGGCAGGAGAAGTACCATGCCAGCCAAGATACTCTTCTTATCAGTCATTAATTGTGGCCTGCATGCTCTGAATCCTCGTTTCCCGCTTGTTTTGTAAAAAGGGAACCTTAATGGGCAAGTTAGACCATGGTTGGGCTTATATCCTGTTGGGCCCGTATGTAGACAGCCCAAAGCGGGTAAAAATGAGGTTTCCCATTGGCCCGTCGTCAGTACCACTTTGTTTTTTTAGTTTTTGAGCACTCGTATAGGTACTAAATATGTAAAATCGGCACGAATACCAATATAGTACGACTAGCAAATAGATAAAATTGGTACGAGTACCAATACAATACGGGTATCAAATAGAAAAATTCAATACGAATACCATAAATACCATAATACGAAATGAACATAATATATTTTTTTAATGTACTATATAAAATTCAGTACCGGTACCTGTAACACCTCGAAAATTCACGACCTATAATGTGTTGACACGCGTCATAAAGTGTGAACGTGTGAAAGAAATATTATAGAAGGACTAAAGTTGACAAACAGGGAAAGTATGTGAAAATACGTATTCTAAGTGTCAACTGTGAATAAATATAATGTACATTCACCCTACACGATGCTCATACCTTCAAACAAATAAATCATGGATCATACGAAGCTAAAAGTGAGAGATTACAAACTACAGGGGTTAAATGTGTCAACATGTTTAAAGATATACCTCTGAGTGACCTTTTGATAAACCCGAAGCTTTGTAAATGTTAATTATGCTCACTAGAATGCACGATTTAAATTTCGTAAAGTTTCGTCAACGTATGAGAAAGTTGTGACCAAATTCGTGTGCAAGGGGTTAAAGCGTCAACGATTGAAAGTTAGGCCTTTTCGGGTAACAATAAAGTTACCCGGGGACTTAACGAAGTGGGTATATATTTTAAAGCCCTTATAGATCAAGGTTGAAGGATCATAATGCAAGAAAATGCAAGAAACAAAAGTCTTTTCGACGTTTGAAGAGCCAAGGACTGAAAATGCAAATATCAGAAAGTTGTATGGCTGACCCCATAGGGGCTCGCGTAGCGCGAGCCTGAAGGCTCTAGCAGTGGCGCTACGCCACTGCCATATCTGGGCAGAAAACGAATTTTGTGAATAGGGGCCTGCTAGGTGAGTTTGTGAGCAACTTTAAACCGAACTTCCTCATCCCTTGACCCCTAAAACAACCCCTAGAACACTAGGACACATGTTGGGATGTTGTGGTAAGTGCTAGACTTTGTTGTCAACACCTTATGGTGATTGAATTCACTATAAATAGAGTCTTAAGTTGCAACACATTCTTCACACTTCACTTGTGCAATTGAGGAGCCTTTCTGGAACTTCAAAGCAGGCACAAGACCTTCCTAATCAAGCTTAGGACTTCAGTAAGTTTTCTAACCTTTCCTTAGTTTAAGTTTTAGCTTAGTTTAGCTTATAAGTCAACCGTCGTAATTAAAGGTTGACTTAACGATTAATCACTAATGGTCCAGTGATTAGTCGAATCAAAGGTAGTTATAAGTTGGTAGTTATGTGGGCCTTAAACCCTTAAAAGGGCATCCACTGATTCCCCTCCTAACTAGGTCATTTGTCGAGTCAAAGATGATTAGAAAAAGTCAACAGAAATGTAATCTTTCGTTTAACGCATAATTAACAATGTAAAAGGCGTGTAACCTGTTTTATCATTCATATAACTTGATAATAAGCATAAGAACTTGTCTAAGCTTGTTTGATTCGACAACTTTCCATTGTGAACCGATTCGGAACCGAAAGTCGCAAAGCTTTGACTTTTGCTTTGACTTCAGTTCTGACCCGCTTTAGTATGATTTGGAAATGCCTTAGGGTTTCCTTAGGACCAGGCTACATGTTAGCATAACCCTCTGTGGTTGGTTCATTGATTGACCCATTCGTTTACGCGTTTCCGTTAATTGCTCATATGTTGACCATTATGCCCTTATTACCTTAAAACGTGAATTATGAAAATGTAAAAGTGTAGAAACCTTAATTACTGATATATAAACTTGTATGCAAAGTTTGACATAAGTTTGACTTGTAGATTAAGAGTTATGCTCAATATCGCAAATTTAAAGCTTTATGTTAATTAAACGGCATAATTAGCGTATAGCCTAGTTAAGCCTACTTTTTGGTATCAAACTTAATACCCACTGATGTAATATATTATTTTGGGAATTTTCAAGATTTTTAATTAATTTTAGGCTGAGCATAACTCATAGTCGTAGGCTTAATCCGATAATGGTCGGTTTTGCCCTTACGGGCCATAAAATGAGTTTTACTTATCTAAACGACTCCAAACCTTTTACTACTGATCACATATGATAAATAAATTATTTTAAGCCTTCTGGAAATATAAAAATATCAGATTTAAGTATCAAACCCGGAAATGGCCTTTAATCGCCTTATTTAGCGTTTTTAACGCATAGTATGTTTTAAAATCATATTGAACATACCCGGGTTGATACCTACTGATGTATGAGGCAAATTATGATATTTTAACAGTAAGCAAAGGTTGATAAACTCAGACTTCAGTTTTGAGCTTTTCGGCTTATGTGAAATTACCAAAATGCCCCTTCGGAGCATAGTTTGGTTATAAATGATATGTTTCATATATATACTTTACCCTACTGTTATAACTCATCAAATTGAGTATGTTTTCTGTTTACATCAAACCTGTAACTCAGTTAAACATCTAAACGCTTTTACAAAATTAAAAAGGACCAAACTACCCCTACGGGGCATAGTTTGTGTTTAAATTAGTTCGGGGCATAATGAAAGACATCTTAATGATGTCATAACATATTTGAGGCATAATTAACTTAGGAAACCTGTTTAGGACCCATATGGTTACCCGTTACGCCTCTGGCGCGTTCGGTTCGGTTTATGTAACTAATTTGCATAAATTAGCCGAAACGGGTCAAACCTTATCCGTTTTATCTCAAAATCCAGAATGTGTTTAGTTTACCCATATTATACAAGTCTTCCAAACTTGTCGGGTCTAAATCACATTCTATTCCGGTCTTCGCTTAATCATGCGTTTGAACCGTAACCTTTCCTTAAAACTAACCGGTCTAAGTTACGACTTAAATAAGACCCGTTAGGAATCTAATAGGTTAATAAAACCTTCGTTCCAGATTGAGAGCCCCAGTAAAAGTACTCGTGCTTGCTGATTAGAATATACGGCTGAGTATAAATTGCATTGC
Source organism: Helianthus tuberosus (assembly GCA_030545235.1). Classification (NCBI taxonomy): domain Eukaryota; kingdom Viridiplantae; phylum Streptophyta; class Magnoliopsida; order Asterales; family Asteraceae; genus Helianthus; species Helianthus tuberosus. The sequence goes on from JARYGA010041837.1 coordinate 47,843, forward strand.
TAGCTCAGGTAAATACTTTTAACTTATTTTCCCTTATACGGGCTTGGGATACGGTATTATAAAAATACCGCTTGGTCGGGTGTAGAAACCTTTTAATCGGAGATGATTAAATTGCATAATCCCGTTTTAATCTGTATTGATTGATAACAAATAACATTGGGGGTTAATGACCGTGTCCTGGATATCCTTGGCTCATTTTAAAAAGTGAATGGCCACGACGTAAGCACAAGGTGTAGGCAAAACACCTCCTGTTGCATATGTATAACGTATACTCACTCGTAAGGGTATCTTCTTGTGAGATTATATTTGTGGTGTGTCGATTAATCTTGTCCGGCTTGTATTGTATAATCACCGGCCCTAAATGTTGGACAACCATGTAAATCGGATACAAGATTTTTATTAATAAAATTGTCCCAAGTATAAAAGATTAATTTTGCCTCTGTGCATTTTAATCAATGTGTCAAGATATTTTGTGCCGTTTGCACTCGAATCACTTTTCAAACTCTTTTTCCAAAATGAGTCAGTTAATTGTATTTACCAGTGTGAACTGACGCATTTTCCAAAAGGTTAAGTGACAGGTACTATGTGTAATTGGCTGGGAGCTCAGGGCGTCACTAGGGAATCTTGCAAGTTCTAGATGCCTAAAGTCTGTTGAACAGTTTTTCTTTTATTGATCCGCCTGTGGATCCTTTACCTTCCGTTGTAATTCTTTGACATGACTTATATTCGGAATGTAATATATTTATCTTTTGCTTCCGCTGTGCATTATTATATTGTGTTGTTTGACCATGATGTTGCCAACCACGTCACGATACTCCCCCACCGGGCACACCGGTGACACGTGGAAATTCGGGGTGTGACAGGTTGGTATCAGAGCCAACATTGAGTGAATTAAACACTAGCTTTTTGTGTTTAATCTCAATGACACAATTGCACATTCCTAAATCTTCTGAGTCTAGACTTAACATAGGAATATTCTCAATCCTAATCTGGAAATCTTTTCTTCCAAAAATTTTTATATATATTGGATACGTCGCCAAGCGAAGAAGCCGTAATTGGAGTTCTCCACACCCGGAGCCTTGAGATGCTGAGCTTCGTACCGTGGCTAGGATGAAACGTGCAACCAAGGAGAAAGCATACAGACATAAATTGAAGAGGAAACTCCTTTTGCTACAGATCGTTTCTTTGATAGTCCTTATAAGGACATATTTATCTTTCAGTCCCTTCAAGGACACATTATCCCTTCAAAGACCCGCTTAGGGCAACTCTGTACTTCTATTTTCATATAATGAATTGATTAAATTAAGTTTTCATTCTAAACATGAAATATGAAATGAATGGAAAATAACATCCCTTAAAAGGGAAGTGCCTACGGGCTATAATTAACGTCCTCTGAGACTAAAGACGGTGGTAGCCTACAGCTCCCTGTCAAGAAAAGGTATTGAACTTTGATTCACACCTAAATGCCTCGATCCCAGACGATCATGGCTTATAAATTAAACTTGTCCACGTGACTAAGCCTTTTGTGCTATTACTAAATGCCTCGATCCCAGACGATCATGGCTTATAAATTAAACTTGTCCACGTGACTAGGCCTTTTGTGCCATTACTAATTCATAAATTGCCCTGATTCTCTGAAATCTTGGCTTATAAATTAAACTTGTCTACGCGACTAGGCCATTTGTGCTATTATTAAATTATGAATTAGGATTTATGATAAAAATCCTGAATAAAATAAATATCCTTCCTTCCCTGCCAGTAGGCATTTTAAAAAGAATCTTAAAGGTGAAATCTAGCCTACGCGGCCAAGATGGTGAAACCTACCCAAGGGATTCAGATCCTTGTTAACACCTAAGAACGTGTTAGCACTCCTGACAAATGTGATTCGAGAAAATCACAACAGTCATCCTTATATTAGATTCTTCCAATTTTCTTATCTAGCCTAGTGATTTAGAAATCATGGCTTGTGTCATCCTATAAGATGATCACATTATAAACACCCAGTAGTGATGAAGTGCCTACGGGCTAAACTTGTTGTCCGAAAAGGCAACGACAGTGGTGGTCTTTGACCTCCTGTCCAAAAATGTTGGACCAGGTCCAAGCATAATAGTCGGTAGGATCCATACAATCTCGACAAATAGCATCTGAGAAGATGAACATATTATAACCATCCCTCAGAAGGGAAATGCCCACGGGCTATATCTAGTGTCCTAAAAGACAAAAGACAGTTGAGGTCTACAACTCCCTGTCAAGGTAATGAACGTGATTCAAACCCTAATGCCTCGATTCTCTGAAATCATGGCTTATAAAATTTAGAACTGTCCTTGTGACTAGGCATTATGCGCCACTTTAATATCCTTAATGTTTTATAACTAGGATAAATTATAATGGAAAATACTAATTTAAATATAACTAACAAGTTAACCAATATGGTTTATATTACCATGGTTGATAAATCGTCAAAGATGATGATTCCATATTAATCTCTGAATAAATCATTGTTAATATTTATGTAGCAACCAAGCTACATGGCTGGATTAGATGAAGTTAACAATCACTTGAAGGAGAGCAATGATACTACCAGAATTAATGTAACTGGAGCAGAACTACAGGCAATAATAGATTATGCTGTTGCTCGAGCACTTGATCGGCAGTATGATGAGTCAAATGATACCCACTCTAAGACTCTATCTGCGGCTAGTTGTAAGCCCCCTCTTAAAACGCATGAGTCAAAGGAGGACGATGTTCATGACTTGTCAAATCAAAGGAGTATTCCGTCTAGACAAGTTGTGTTCCATCAAGAGGCACCAGTTAAGACATGTTCATATAAATATTTCGTCTCCTGCAAGCCCAGAGACTTTACAGGAGAAAAAGGATCCATCGATTGCATGACATGGCTCGATGAGATGGACGCTGTTGTTGACGTCAGCGGTTGTGCGGAGCAAGATGTTGTGAAATTTGTTTCACAATCATTCAAAGGAGAAGCGTTGGCATGGTGGAGATCATTGCTCCAAGCCACAGGAAAGGTTCTACTCTACAACTTATCTTGGGAGCAATTCGTTGCATTAGTCAAGGAAAACTATTGCCCCCAGCACGAGGTAGAAAAGATAGAATCAGACTTCTTGACTCTAGTCATGGAGAATTTGGATTGTCAGGCATATGTGACAAGTTTCAACACTATGTCCCGCCTGGTTCCTTATTTAGTCACCCCTGAACCTAAACGCATAGCGCGTTTCATTGGAGGCCTAGCACCAGAGATAAAAGGGAATGTTAAAGCATCTAGACCAACCACATATAGGTCCGCGGTGGACTTATCCTTATCTCTCACCTTGGACGCAATCAGAATTAAGTCTGTTAAGGCTTCTGGGGAGAGAAGAAGTGAAAGAGAGGAGGAAAACTCTCATCAAACTAACAAGAAGAAGAAGGGAAGCTCGGAGCGCGGGAAGGATTCCGAGGTTAGGAAGAACTCGAGTCAGCCTGATAACAGACCCAAATGCAGTAACTGCAAAAAGCAACATTATGGAAAATGTACAATAGACCCACGTGCTAAATTGTGTGGAATTTGCAAGACCAAGGGTCACAAAACCTTAGATTGTAAAGGGATGAAGAACGCCACATGTTACAATTGTAACGGGGAAGGGCACATCAAGACCAACTGCCCAAAGCTTATAAAGAAGCCTGGAGAGATCAGGAAAACAAACGCATGAGTCTTCTGGATGAACGCCAGGAGATGGTGCAGAAGGATAACTATATAGCAGGTACTTTTCCTTATCAAGCAGTTTATGCAGAAATTTATCCGATGCTGACACATGTGATTCAATAATGAACGATCACTGTTGAGGACTGTTGTCTCCGTCTAATTAGGACTTCGGTCATTTTTTACGAAGTATAAATTGGCCGATGATACTTTAGAAAATGATCCAACAAACCTTAGATGAATATATTATATCTAATAGGAATCACTCCTTTCTGATATTCCTACGGCAAGCTCTCAAGCTACCTAAATTCTTAAATGTAATAAAGACAGATGTGACGTTTTGATCCTCTGTCAGAAAAGTGATGGACTAAGTCCAAATCTTTAATGCCACTGATGGTCTTTTGCGACCTAGGCTAAGTAATATTAAAATATTTTAAATAACGTTCATTAAGAATGTTAGTGCTATAATAGCCTGTATACGTTATTGTCACCATGGTTAGTATATACTAAGGCCATCAGAATAAAAATAGTAGTTGTTGGATTTCAACTAAGAAATTGTTTTATTGGTATTAGGAACCAATATCGAGTATGGCAAACTCGGATAAGACACCAGTCAATCGCGCCATTGATGACGCGACGCATGCTAATGACGCTGAAATTGTAAACCTTAGAATTTCCAAAGATGTTCTTCAAACTATGATAGACGCAGCCGTTGGAAAAGCTGTGAAGAGAGCTGTGAAAAAGTTAAAGGAGACCCATGCTGCTCGGTCCAAATTTTATCTAGGACCACATTTCCTTACTCTTAAGAAGGATCTCGCTCATTCCTCTGATGTAAAGGACGAACTAAAAAGGAAAAGGAAGGTAGATAACTCCCAGAGTTCTAAGAAAAAGAACAAACAAAAGTCCGACCAGAAACCAGTATGTGAGACCTGCAAGAAGCGCCATTATGGGAAATGCAGGTTCGAACCAAAATCCAAATCGCAGCCCAGGGCTTGTGGGATCTGCAAGGCTAAGGGACATAAAACGTTGGACTGTAAGGACATGATGAATGCAGTCTGCTTCGGCTGTAATGAGAAGGGCCACATCAAGACTACGTGCCCTAAAATTGTCCAAGGAAATGCGGCTGAGGAAGTAAAGCCAAAAATTGAAAGCGCCTAAAATGCCTAAGCTAGCCCATAAATAATGACATCAGGTACATTCCTTGGCATTTTATCAGTAATTTAAATGCTAAGAGTTTTATTTTGGTTCGGATACCAGTAAATCCTTCATAAACTATAAGTATAACAAGTTTTTAAAACTCTTCATAAGGACCCTATATATATATAGTGTAAGGAAAAATTTACAAGTAGAAAATTTACCAGAACTAGTTTCTGTTCCCTTAAGAAATCGATAAGTCGCAAAAATGGTGATATTGGCCGTCCCCGGAATCGAACCTGGGTCTAGGCCGCACCCTTTCGCGCGCCTAGCCAACTGAGCTAGGTGCCTAGTTTGTGAAACTTCCATTATTAATTAAATATATGCACTTGTACAATAAAGTTCCTTATCATTTATCAATGATAATTTCTGCTAAGTGTCCTGTTTTTAATACGGGCAATAATAAATCTTCATGAACCATAAAGTTAGCAAAATTTTTATTATACCCACAAAGTATAATTACCAAGGAAACCTTAGTAACCGATTCTTCTAGTATCGGCAAGGAATCCTTCCGAAAATCTAAGAGCACTCTTTCTTTGCAAAGAGTACGACAACATATGTTATCTTAATTATTTTCTCATTGTTTTCTATCGCCTGCGAATGCCAAACTAGGTTTGATTAAAGTGTCATATGAGGATTGGCGTATCCTAGTGTGTCCCATAGATTATTTCCATGTCTGATCAGCATGGAGGTTTAATACATGGAGCCCCTAAGATATCCCAATGATCATATTGTACTAAAGTCGACTAGTAGTATTCAAGGAAGATATCCAAAAATGGAAATTTTTTCCAAATAAATGTTCCCGATTAATGAATTTGAGGACTTATAACATAAAGGTGTCACTCATTTGGCACGGACAATGATGGATGAACTGGAGCCTGAGATATGGAAAATCTCTGTAGCCTCCTTGTATCTTAATTATCTTCTCAAAGGTTGTCCCTGCTTACCTCCTGGAAGGCAGGTAGAATTACGAATTGTAGCCCGCCGTGGGCTGGAGTATTGTGAAAACTCCATATTGTTTATGGAATAAACGAAACCTTGAGTAAGTAGGTGTAAGACATAGGTTCATATAGCCTAACTCGATATTCCGAGAGTTTGATATTGTTAGATAAGAAAGACGGTTCATTTTGCTTATGCATACATTACCGAAATCCTAATTAGGCAACGATTAAGAATTTGCCATCAGCTAACCAGGATCGTCGAATTGTTCGACTAACGACAAGGATTAGCTATTCCTTAATATTAGTTAAGTACTGGTTGGAATAACCATCTCACCTTAAGATAAGCTTCTCTATAATATTTGATATATAAGTATCAAGGATACTCCCTTGAAGACCTTGTATAGATGGAATGATAAACGTCCATTGATAGGACAATAGTTTGGTAAGTCCAAACATTAAGATCTGAAAATTTCATTATAGACAATCAATAAGATCACGCAAATTCATAATCATCAGTAAGATGCCAGTATTCGGCAGAAAATTAAGGATTATGAAAATAGCAAACCTTCTAAATTCTTATTAAGGAATAAGATTCAACAATAGATATCACCCTGAAAAGGAGTGATGCGGTTTGGTAAGAAAGGCAAGCTAAGCCCGAGATACATAGGGCCTTTCGAGGTTATCGAACGTGTCGGTTCAGTTGCCTATAAGCTAAACTTACCTGAAGAGCTCAGTGGAATTCACAATGTGTTCCACATCTGCAATCTGAAGAAGTGTTTTCGCTGATGAATCACTGGTTATACCACATATGAATGTGCATAAAGATGAGAGCTTAAAATTTGAGGAAAAACCTTTGTCGATTGAAGATCGATAGGTAAGGAAGCTTCGGAAGAAGCATGTACCTATTGTAAAGGTCAAATGGGATGCCCAAAGATGTCCCGAATTCACGTGGGAGGTTGAATCCACGATGAAAGAAAAGTACCCTTACTTATTTCAGTAAATCTCGGGTCGAGATTTATTTTAAGGGGGTGAGGATGTAACACCTCGAAAATTCACGACCTATAATGTGTTGACACGTGTCATAAAGTGTGAACGTGTGAAAGAAATATTATAGAAGGACTAAAGTTGACAAACAGGGAAAGTATGTGAAAATACGTATTCTAAGTGTCAACTGTGAATAAATATAATGTACATTCACCCTACACGATGCTCATACCTTCAAACGAATAAATCATGGATCATACGAAGCTAAAAGTGAGAGATTACAAACTACAGGGGTTAAATGTGTCAACATGTTTAAAGATATACCTCTGAGTGACCTTTTGACAAACCCGAAGCTTTGTAAATGTTAATTATGCTCACTAGAATTCACGATTTAAATTTCGTAAAGTTTCGTCAACGTATGAGAAAGTTGTGACCAAATTCGTGTGCAAGGGGTTAAAGCGTCAACGATTGAAAGTTAGGCCTTTTCAGGTAACAATAAAGTTACCCGGGGACTTAACGAAGTGGGTATATATTTTAAAGCCCTTATAGATCAAGGTTGAAGGATCATAATGCAAGAAAATGCAAGAAACAAAAGTCTTTTCGACGTTTGAAGAGCCAAGGACTGAAAATGCAAATATCAGAAAGTTGTATGGCTGACCCCATAGGGGCTCGCGTAGCGCGAGCCTGAAGGCTCTAGCAGTGGCGCTACGCCACTGCCATATCTGGGCAGAAAACGAATTTTGTGAATAGGGGCCTGCTAGGTGAGTTTGTGAGCAACTTTAAACCGAACTTCCTCATCCCTTGACCCCTAAAACAACCCCTAGAACACTAGGACACATGTTGGGATGTTGTGGTAAGTGCTAGACTTTGTTGTCAACACCTTATGGTGATTGAATTCACTATAAATAGAGTCTTAAGTTGCAACACATTCTTCACACTTCACTTGTGCAATTGAGGAGCCTTTCTGGAACTTCAAAGCAGGCACAAGACCTTCCTAATCAAGCTTAGGACTTCAGTAAGTTTTCTAACCTTTCCTTAGTTTAAGTTTTAGCTTAGTTTAGCTTATAAGTCAACCGTCGTAATTAAAGGTTGACTTAACGATTAATCACTAATGGTCTAGTGATTAGTCGAATCAAAGGTAGTTATAAGTTGGTAGTTATGTGGGCCTTAAACCCTTAAAAGGGCATCCACTGATTCCCCTCCTAACTAGGTCATTTGTCGAGTCAAAGATGATTAGAAAAAGTCAACAGAAATGTAATCTTTCGTTTAACGCATAATTAACAATGTAAAAGGCGTGTAACCTGTTTTATCATTCATATAACTTGATAATAAGCATAAGAACTTGTCTAAGCTTGTTTGATTCGACAACTTTCCATTGTGAACCGATTCGGAACCGAAAGTCGCAAAGCTTTGACTTTTGCTTTGACTTCAGTTCTGACCCGCTTTAGTATGATTTGGAAATGCCTTAGGGTTTCCTTAGGACCAGGCTACATGTTAGCATAACCCTCTGTGGTTGGTTCATTGATTGACCCATTCGTTTACGCGTTTCCGTTAATTGCTCATATGTTGACCATTATGCCCTTATTACCTTAAAACGTGAATTATGAAAATGTAAAAGTGTAGAAACCTTAATTACTGATATATAAACTTGTATGCAAAGTTTGACATAAGTTTGACTTGTAGATTAAGAGTTATGCTCAATATCGCAAATTTAAAGCTTTATGTTAATTAAACGGCATAATTAGCGTATAGCCTAGTTAAGCCTACTTTTTGGTATCAAACTTAATACCCACTGATGTAATATATTATTTTGGGAATTTTAAAGATTTTTAATTAATTTTAGGCTGAGCATAACTCATAGTCGTAGGCTTAATCCGATAATGGTCGGTTTTGCCCTTACGGGCCATAAAATGAGTTTTACTTATCTAAACGACTCCAAACCTTTTGATACTGATCACATATGATAAATAAATTATTTTAAGCCTTCTGGAAATATAAAAATATCAGATTTAAGTATCAAACCCGGAAATGGCCTTTAATCGCCTTATTTAGCGTTTTTAACGCATAGTATGTTTTAAAATCATATTGAACATACCCGGGTTGATACCTACTGATGTATGAGGCAAGTTATGATATTTTAACAGTAAGCAAAGGTTGATAAACTCAGACTTCAGTTTTGAGCTTTTCGGCTTATGTGAAATTACCAAAATGCCCCTTCGGAGCATAGTTTGGTTATAAATGATATGTTTCATATATATACTTTACCCTACTGTTATAACTCATCAAATTGAGTATGTTTGCTGTTTACATCAGACCTGTAACTCAGTTAAACATCTAAACGCTTTTACAAAATTAAAAAGGACCAAACTACCCCTACGGGGCATAGTTTGTGTTTAAATTAGTTCGGGGCATAATGAAAGACATCTTAATGATGTCACAACATATTTGAGGCATAATTAACTTAGGAAACCTGTTTAGGACCCATATGGTTACCCGTTACGCCTCTGGCGCGTTCGGTTCGGTTTATGTAACTAGTTTGCATAAATTAGCCGAAACGGGTCAAACCATATCCGTTTTATCTCAAAATCCAGAATGTGTTTAGTTTACCCATATTATACAAGTCTTCCAAACTTTTCGGGTCTAAATCACATTCTATTCCGGTCTTCGCTTAATCATGCGTTTGAACCGTAACCTTTCATTAAAACTAACCGGTCTAAGTTACGACTTAAATAAGACCCGTTAGGAATCTAATAGGTTAATAAAACCTTCGTTCCAGATTGAGAGCCCCAGTAAAAGTACTCGTGCTTGCTGATTAGAATATACGGCTGAGTATAAATTGCATTGCTAGCTCAGGTAAATACTTTTAACTTATTTTCCCTTATACGGGCTTGGGATACGGTATTATAAAAATACCGTTTGGTCGGGTGTAGAAACCTTTTAATCGGAGATGATTAAATTGCATAATCCCGTTTTAATCTGTATTGATTGATAACAAATAACATTGGGGGTTAATGACCGTGTCCTGGATATCCTTGGCTCATTTTAAAAAGTGAATGGCCACGACGTAAGCACAAGGTGTAGGCAAAACACCTCCTGTTGCATATGTATAACGTATACTCACTCGTAAGGGTATCTTCTTGTGAGATTATATTTGTGGTGTGTCGATTAATCTTGTCCGGCTTGTATTGTATAATCACCGGCCCTAAATGTTGGACAACTATGTAAATCGGATACAAGATTTTTATTAATAAAATTGTCCCAAGTATAAAAGATTAATTTTGCCTCTGTGCATTTTAATCAATGTGTCAAGATATTTTGTGCCGTTTGCACTCGAATCACTTTTCAAACTTTTTTTCCAAAATGAGTCAGTTAATTGTATTTACCAGTGTAAACTGACGTATTTTCCAAAAGGTTAAGTGACAGGTACTATGTGTAATTGGCTGGGAGCTCAGGGCGTCACTAGGGAATCTTGCAAGTTCTAGATGCCTAAAGTCTGTTGAACAGTTTTTCTTTTATTGATCCGCCTGTGGATCCTTTACCTTCCGTTGTAATACTTTGACATTACTTATATTCGGAATGTAATATATTTATCTTTTGCTTCCGCTGTGCATTATTATATTGTGTTGTTTGACCATGATGTTGCCAACCACGTCACGATACTCCCCCACCGGGCCCACCGGTGACACGTGGAAATTCGGGGTGTGACAGTACCCGTTTTTACCGGTACCAATACCAAATGTACCAAATCAATAAAATTGGGTACCACTACATGTACCGAATACCTAAAATCGCTACGGGTATTGATGGTACAGGTATTTGAGAAAAAATGTCCATCCCTATTCGTAACCAAATAATTTAATCTGATTTGTGAATTCGGATCGGTTATAACCGAACTGAATTGGAATTTGGATATTAAATTGGTTTTCGGATATGAGTTTTATTTATTCGATTTGTTCGGTTTAACCGAATTAATTGATTAAAGGTTGGGCTTTGTTAAATATTTTATGTATATGTTAAATTATATGTGTGTTTACTTGAACATCCTAACTTAAGCATAGGTATATGAAATTGATGTTGTGCCCTTTCTTAATTGTTAGATAGAATATTATAGTAGAGGTGTGAAAACCAAAAACCGAATCGTATTTGTACCCACTGAATCTGATTGGTGAATTCATATTGGTTATAACTAGGGCTGTAAACGGATTGAACGAACATGAACAAGTCCTTGTTTGTGTTCATTTGTTAATAAATATATGTGTTCACAAACTGTTCAGGAACGCTTACTGAATGAGATTTTATGTTCATGTTTATTTGTTAAGGATTTGAACTTGTTCGTGTTCGTTTGTATTTGTTTTTAGTTTTAGGCAACGAATGAAAACAAACGCTGATGAACACAAATAAGCACAAACTTATGTTCATGAACACAAATGAACAAAAACAAACGTTTTTGAACAAAATATATAATACATTGACACTTATTAAATATTTTATTTGTCGGAATTCTGAAGTATTTAAATAAAATATAAAAGGTAAAAACACTAATGAACTATCGAACACAAACGAACACGTTACCGAACGTTCACGAACATAAATGAACGAGCGCGCCCTCTGTTCATGTTTGTTCATTTAGCTAAACGAGCGAAATTTCTTGTTTTTGTTCGCTTGTTTAACAAACGAACTTCCCGTCGAACGGTTCACGAACTGTTCGCCAAACGTTTGGTTTGTTTGCAGCCCTAGTTATAACTTAAGTTGAATTGGAAATTCGAATATCATATCGGTTTTCGGGTATGATTTTTTATTTGATTTGTTCGGTTTAAACAAATTAATTGATTAAATGTTGGGCTTTGTTAAATATTTTATGTATGTGTTAAATTATATGTGGTTTGATACAAAAGCATCCATGTATTATGTGTTTTATTAAAACATCCAAACATAAGCATGGGTATATGAAATTGATGTTGTATGTAACGGTTTGATGTGTGTTTGTCTTGATGGAAGCATATATTTTGAAATTGATGTGTATGTATATCTTAATAGATGCATCCATGTATTGTGTGCATATATTGAAATTGATGGTTGACTTGTGTGTATAAGCATGATATCGATTTTTGTAATTTGTATTATGTGATGGTAAACATATGGCTTTTTATGTAGGCAAAAAATTTGTGTGGTTGAGTTCGGTTTGTTTAGTTTTTAACCGAAAATGATCCAAAATGAATTCGATTTGTTAGGGTCAATTAGAGCATTGCCGAATTCGTCATTTCGGATATCAATTAAGGACAAAAACAAAGTTTAAATCTGAACAAATCGATTATATCGATAAATGGCCTGATGAAAAACCATAAAAACAAGTAAATTATTATTTATTTGAGAAATGTGTAACATGTACAGATGGTTTTATAAATATATATATTTTTTTTTTATAAATACCAAACCGAAACGATAAAAGACATAAAAGAACTCTATAAACAAGTATAAATATAGTTTTAACTATGATGCATGAAGCACGGTTATGTAGTTGTCTAATTGTCTCGTTTTTCTTTACCGCTAAGTCATATAGGTGATTGTAAAATTCCCACGATTATTTGCTTAAGTGAATAATAAACACGTTTTGGCATATTAATTTATCTATAAAAACAATTATATAGGATTAGGATTGTTTTGACCTAAAAAGACCGTGTTTTTTATAGACATATACATGTAAACATTACGTATGCAACATCAATGATTGAAATTTACTAATTATTATGTTTCCAATGCTTGTGTATTTATTCATTATAACTCGATTTTACAAGTTTTTCAAAGTTTTACTATAATAATTATTTGAGGTTGAAAAGGTATAGAAATATATATTTACTAATGACTAGCCATTTACCCGCGTGATGCAGTGGGAGTGACGATTTACAATAGGATACTCGTTTACCGTTAGTTTATCAGTCGTCTCGTGATAAATTGTACAATACTTAAGTTAGTTTTCTTATTTGTGATATGTTGGCACTCGGTTTTCTTACAAGACGGAAACCCGCGTGATGCGGCGGAAATGACGATTTATAACGCGGTACTCATTTTCTTTTAGTTTATCAATCATTCCGATAAGCAACATTTGAGGTATATAATCCGTCTCGTCTAGGTCTTTGGAGGAGGCACTAATACCTTTGTATTTTTTATCGTGATATCCGTCTTGGCCCATTTGTTAAAAAGTCTAATTTAAATCGATTTTATAAATGATGGATAAAACATTCAAAGTTTGTTATAGTAATAAAAATAATTAAAAAAAAGGGGTCAAATGCCACAATAAGGTTAAACGTATGTGTCAAAATAGCCTAAAAAATTGTTTTTCAAAGAAATTACATTATCATTTTAAATATAACATATCTTAACCATAATATAATAACTATCTTCATAATCAAAAAAAAAAAAAAAACGGTTGGGCTTAACCCTACGTGTTTCAACCCAAACCCATGTAGTTGGTTACCATCCCCGCTCAATGCGACAATTTACAACGCCGAACACATTTTATGTTAATTTATCAATCCTCGTATGATATATTGTATAGTACTTCTGTGGCGGGGATATCGTACAAGTACATTTCAATATGAGCTGGTTTTGAATATGGAAAAGTAGATAAAAATAGGCGTCACAACGATATATTCTAAATGTAAGAAAATGTTACGTTGTAAATAATGAGTGTCAAGGAACGTCACGTTATGAATATCTTAAAGCTAACACTATGAACCTAATTTACATTGACTCACTTGACAACCCGGATGGCAAGCCTTAAGCACACATATGAATATCTTTCTACTTTGGAGATTATTTTTTTTTCCTATTCTTATATTTAGTAGTTGAATAATATGCAACTGGTGTTTGATTGGGGTTTTATTTATTAATTTAGGTGTGGTGAAGAAACAATACTAATTGTTTTTTTTGTATTTGCATAATCCGATAAAAAGATTGTTTAAAAGACCAATTTATATTTTTTGAGGTGTATTAGGGGGGATATTCCACGGTCCTCCCAACCGCCGAGGTGATCCCACCTCGCAGACCGCCACCCAGCAAGCCTGAGTCTGGGGGTAAATCCGCTACCGTAGGGGCATTGGGAACGAGCAAGACTCGAACCCGCCACCTCCGGGTTAGAATGCGGGCTGGTGGCCATTGGGCTGACACCCAATGGTTAATATAATGCAAATGTATACGAATAGCAATAGGATTTTAACGTACCTCAAACATGAACCATACTTGATGCATCAAACAAGGGAAATACCCCCTTCGACCAAAATTAATGCACACACATATTTAAAACAGTTTTGCGGTTTTTGTTTTGTTTTGTTTTTGATAAAGAGCATCGCCCGGCAAACTATATAAAAAACCAAGAAAAAATTACACCATCAAGGGGGAACACCCCTGTATCATCCCCAAAACAAGCTTTGGGGACCAAAAAAAAAGAAACCATACAACCCCGTCTCAGGGTACAAAAGAATCAAACATTTCTTTGAGTAATACACGTATACTCACCTAACCTATCCAAGTTACAAAACTCATAGATTTTCTTAACCTCACAACGTGTTCCAATGGTGCATTTGTCATATTCGTCTTTAGGCGGATTGCATACGGTGTCCCCTTCCCACGTGAGACAGCCATGAAACGCTAGCCAACTTCTTGGGCCTGCAATAATCCGGGCCAAACTACTCTCCAAAAAAACCCATAAATGGGCCTTCAGCAAGAACTTTATTCCTGAGCCCAAATACATAAAATGGGCCCTGGACTATACATGTCTTTTACACAGAACCTGGGCCGCCGCCTTAGCTCAAAACTCAGCCAACATCAAAACTTTCAACCCAGACTTTGCCTTTGACACCCCCATAGGACCCGGGCCAGGATAGCAAATACAAAACCCAACTATTAAGTTCACTAAAGCAGCTGAATATAGCTCAGGCGACATCAAAAACATGTAAAAAACTGCCGCATATACATTTACAGTGCCAGCGGCCCAGCAGACGATACAACATTTCTCGCAATTGCACTTGTAAATCGTTTCATCTTCCCGATGCCATTTGTTCCATCTTGAGTGACAAACTTCTAGCCTGAAGACGGCATTTTGTCATGGCAACCGAATCCTCACCAACTGTAGCTCTTGACCCATTACCTAGTACTGACCCAGTAGTCGTATAAGTCATACTAACAACGGAACCAATGTCGCTAACTGAAGCACCAAATGTAATAGTTCTATTACGCTACCAAGTGTTCGTGACATAACAACAGCCTAAGAAAACGAAATAAAAGCAACATAAAAAATACTTCAGTTTTAAACAATTAGTAAGTTACCTGGCTAATAAACTGTCAAGAAACTAAACCAACGTTGATCTTATTATTACCTTTGGCTGCCTTACATTTTGATCTTATTATTACCTTTGGCTGCCTTACATTTTGTTAGGATTTCATACAGGCCCAAATTACCAATTCCAACAGCAAATAACATCAGCAAACAAGTATGTTGATGAGGTCCGCAACCCACTACATTCGGAGTGTATAACTCTTGAGGGGTCCTTTCCACAAATCCACCCTAGAAACCATGACTTTCTATTAAACATGACAGTTTGGACTGACTAAACAGGTCAAAAGTCGTTCGAAGAGAATTTAATACATAAACTTTCTAAATCATTTTATATAAAAAAAATAATTCATGTTTGACACACCAGTTATTGAAAAAGAACTCAAAGTGATTCTTGTCACCCCGACCAACGCGTACAAAGATTGGTCTTTCTTATTGGAACCCGTTTTGACCTATTACAAGCCTACCCATTTAGCCATCTCGAATTTGTATTAATAAAATTCTAAAGATAGTATTTTGTTACATTTATGTGGGAAAGACTTGTTTATCAAATAATAAAGGAGATGTACCGCAACATCAGCATTATTTTGATCCCTCCAGATATTTTCACATAACCTGGGTCTATACTGAAACCAAACAAATCATCAGAGGATATAATTAAGGGAGGCAAAATGGGCCAGACGGCTAGTTGGGTTTGACTCAGAGCAAACTATGTCCAAATTACTAACAAACCTATACAATCAGCTCAAGAAGCTTGTTGCCAGAAGCTCAGATGGTAAGTGGTGTTATTGTATCCTAAGCAACTGCAATCCCTGCCTAAAATACAGGGGGTGCAAAAAATGGAACCGGAATTAGTTGAACTCGCGTGTGCCCGCACGTCCTGCGGACACGAATGCAGTTCAGAAAACCCGGGTCCGCGTGAAGCGGTTTTTGCACTCGAGACTCTTGACTACTGTGTGAAACTAGAATAAATGAATGATCATTATTTCGTTTTAAATTCTAGAGCAGGATTTCGGTTATGGCTAGGCTGATCAGTTCATACACACCGAAAACAATCTCTTCTCTCTCGATCTCTCTGCAGCGTTCTCCGGTTCTTTCAGGCAAGTGTTCAAGTCCGGCAGTGCACTGTTGCAGCTTCGGACCGGCGTACCCTGGGAACAGACGACGAATCTATTTAAGGGAATTGTGTCAAACACAAGCCCGGTTCACTCGTTTAATGTTTCTCCATTTTATTACATTCTGTCCAGCTTTTATTCAATTCTTTTACACATTTTTACTAACACAATATAAGCTCAAAAATGTGTTTTCTGTGTGTGTGGTTGGGGGAGGGGGGGGGGGGGGGTGTCCGACTTACAAGGTTGAAGGTGCTATATCGCCCGAGCGTGTTGCTTCCAAGCTTTGCGAAATTGACTTTCTGGTCAAACACATGAAAGAACTGATAGATTAAAAGCAAAACACATGCAAGATCCGATACGTTAACCACTAATGCTAAATATATAATACATTGACACTTATTAAATATTTTATTTGTCGGAATTTTAAAGTATTTAAATAAAATATAAAAGCGAAAAACACTAATGAACTATCGAACACAAACGAACACGTTACCGAACGTTCACGAACATAAATGAATGAACGCGCCCTATGTTCATGTTTGTTCATTTAGCTAAACGAGTGAAATTTCTTGTTTTTGTTCGCTTGTTTAACAAACGAACTTCCCGCCGAACGGTTCGCCAAACGTTTGGTTTGTTTGCAGCCCTAGTTATAACTGAGGTTGAATTGGGAATTCGAATATCATATCGGTTTTCGGATATGATTTTTTATTTGATTTGTTCGGTTTAATCGAATTAATTGATTAAATGTTAGGCTTTGTTAAATATTTTATGTATGTGTTAAATTATATGTGGTTTGATACAAAAGCATCCATGTATTATGTGTTTTATTAAAACATCCTAACATAAGCATGGGTATATGAAATTGATGTTGTATGTAATGGTTTGATGTGTGTATGTCATAATAGAAGCATACATTTTGAAATTGATGTGTATGTATATCTTAATAGATGCATCCATGTATTTGTATGCATATATTGAAATTGATGTTTGACTTGTGTGTATAAGCATGATATCGATTTTTGTAATTTGTATTATGTGATGGTAGACATTTGCGTTTTTTTGTGTAGGCAAAATTTTTGTTTGGTTGAGTTCGGTCTGTTCGGTTTTTAATCGAAAAGGATCCAAGCTGAATTTGATTTGTTAGGGTTAACTAGGTTTAAAGATGTTCGCCGCGTTGTGGCGAATTTTTTTGTTATTTATTCTGTGTTTGCATGTGTTTTGAAATCACTACGAGTGTGTTGCGAACGAAACTGCTGACAAGAATAAAAAGAAAATATAGAAAAAAACACTAAAAGATAACCGAAAGAAAATCAACAAAAAAAGTTGTATGGTAACAATGTTATTCGTATGAAACCCGTGGTCAGAGATGATCAAATTGTTCTGGGTACCAATACCAAATTTGTCGAACCGAAAGATCTTAAGTACCAACTCGGTACCGACTTTTGGTATTCTTGGTACCGATTCGCTACCGTTTTTTACCTTCATATACCGGTACCGTAACCGGTATTTTCGGTATCTGTACCGATTCTGTATCGGTTGACACCGAGCTCATCCCTACCCCTGAAACTAAAAAAAGAAAAAATTAAAAGTTGAAGAAAATCAACAAAAAAAAGTTGTACGATACAGTTGTTCGTACGGTAACCGTGATCAGGGATGAACAAATGGTACCGGGTAGCAGCACTGAATTTCCCGAACCAAAAGATTTCCAATATCAATTCGGCACCAACTTTTGGCGTTTTCTGTATTAGTGCCGGTTTTTACCTTCATGTACTGGTACCGAACAGGACCGTACCTATATTTTCGATACCGGTACTGGTTCGATACCGGTTAACACCAAGCTTATCCCAACCGCTGGTATTAAAAATAGGATTAAAGTTAAAAAGTAAAGAAAATAACTATTATAATAATATTAAAATAATAAAAGTATTAATAAACTATATTATTATAATATTAAAATCACTATTAATTTCAATTCGTTTATTAATATATAGTAATATATAGTAATAATTAGAAAATTGGCGATTTCGTTAAATTGGATATCAATTAGGGTGTCCGGAGTGGGGATCGGCAAACCTTGGTAAACTAGTTTACCGATGCGGTAAACCACCGCCAGCAAGAAGTTTATCGATTTGAAGGGGTTTGTTCGGTGAAGGCATGCCGATGCGGGGAGGGAGGCTATGAGAGAGAGGGGGTAGTGTGGGGTGGGGTCCATTCCAATCTCAACCAATCACACATTTTTCTTTTTTTTAAATAGTTTACCACTACATGAAGTGTCTAACCATTAAAACTAAATCAAGTGAAAACGGATATGGGTTTAAATAGTTTAAAGCCAAGCCCAGGAATAAAGCCCAAGTGTCTTTGGGTTTGAATAGCCCAAACTCTGTTGAAAGACCTAAAAAGAGAAGTAGGGATAATGGCTCCTTTAGTTTTGATCTTAATTTGGCATCCAGTGATGTGTCCAGTGATGTTCCTGTTCAGGATAAGCTGGCTCCTCAGGAAGTGTGTGGTGACATAGGGGGAGAGAGTGCTTCTCTTCAACCGGATGGAGTTATCCATATTAATTCAGTTTTAGCTGAGGTTGGAGAAGGGGGTGTTCATCATCATGTGTCGCCGGATTTTGTGGTTGCTGACACTTTCGATTCTCAGGAGGAAGGCGAGATTGAGGCTACTTTGAACATCGGGAAAGTGGTGGGAATCAGATTCCAAAATCACGAAGATCTCGTGAAAGCTGCGATTAATGGAGAAGGTAAAAATGTGGTTTCGCAATGAATATGGTTTCTTTAAATATTAGAGGTATTGTGGGGGGTGTAAAAGCCAATTGGGTTAAAGAGTTGAGACTGGTTAATAAAGTGGGGTTTTTTGCTATTCAAGAAACGAAGGTGGAGGACATTCGTAAAACGGATATTTCGGGGCTATGGGGGAATAGTTCTTTTGAATTCGATTTTGTTCCGTCGGTGGGCCTCTCGGGGGGGCTTCTTTGCTTGTGGGACCCTAGTTTTTTCAAGGTTGAGTCGGTAGTTAAGAATAGAAGTTTTATGCTGTTGAAGGGGCCATTGGTGGGTAGTGGATCTTATATTAATATAATCAATGTCTATGCTCCACAGAGTGTAGTAGCTAAGCGTACACTTTGGTATGATCTTTCGGAGGTGATTGATCTTTCGGCTGGTCTTTGGGTTCTTATGGGCGATTTTAACGCTGTCAGATCGATGGAAGAAAGGAAACACTCGAAGTTTAAAGAAGGTTGTGCTGAGAATTTTAATGAATTTATTTTTGAGAATGGGCTTTTGGAATTCCCCATGCAAGGCCGCAAATTTACGTGTTTCAGAGAAAATGGCAGGAAGCATAGTAAATTAGATCGTTTTCTGGTGTGTTCGGAATTTTTCAATAGGTGGTCTTCGGCTTGTGTGAGAGTCCTTCCTTGTAGACATTCGGATCATTGCCCGATTCTTTTGGAGGTTCTCGATCTTAATTTTGGTCCTCGTCCGTTTCGAATCTTTAGTTCTTGGTTTGGTCAGCCTGGTTTTGAGGAAGCGGTTAAAGATGCGACAGAAAACTTTGGGTTGTCTGAGCCCCCGAATGCATGTCTTTCAGCGAAGTTTGCTGCCATTAGAGCTCGTTTTAAGTCTTGGAGGGATGATTTTTTAGCTAAAGAAAAAGAATCAGAAAAGGGGGCGTTACTGGAGATTGAGGTTTTGGAAAAAGAGTTGGAATTGAGAGATCTATCGGAAGAAGAGGAATGGATTTTGGCTGAGAACAGGAATATTGTGAGAGAGGTGGATTATCGAAAAAATTTGGATCTTAAGCAAAGAGCCCGCATTAAGTGGGCCGTGGATGGAGATGAAAATTCCAAGTACTTCCACGCCATGGTGAATAGTAGGAAAGTGGTGAATTCGGTCCACGGTTTAACTATTGACGGGGAGTGGGTCACCAAGCCGTCTTTAATCAAAAAACAGGTGTTTTCTTTCTTTCGTGATAAGTTTAAGGAGGAGTATCCCCATAGGCCGGAGGTGTGCTTGAGCAATTTAAAGAAGATCTCGGAAGAAGATAGTAACTTTCTGGTGGAGCCTTTTTCAGACTCATAAATCAAAGATGCGGTCTTTGAATGTGGGGAAGACAGGGCTCCAGGTCCGGACGGTATGAATTTTAAGTTCATTAAACACTTCTAGGAGGTGTTTAAAGATGATTTTCGAAGAATCTTTGATCAGTTTCATTCGGAAGGTGATATCAGTCTAGGAAGTGGATCCTCGTTCATCACTCTCATCCCGAAGGTCAAGGATCTGGTTTCCCTTAATAATTATAGGCCCATTGTCACGGCCCAAGACCCGGTTTGACCCGTTTCAGGAGCCGCGGCAGAAAATACTGCGGTATTGATTTAATTGAGTTTAACAGCGGAAACAGGATCGCTTAAAGCTAAAATTTTTCCCCGATTATTTTATTTCACAATTCGGGATAGAACCCCGATAATTTACAGTATTATATTTTTACTATAAAAACGTGATATTACAAAATCATTTATTTATTTTATATTGAGCCACTATCAGTAAGCTTGAAATGCTTCCCAGCACTTTTCCTGAATTACAGCAGATCACCTGAAACATGTTTGAAAAAGGTTTTGTCAGCGGGAAATATTGAGTGAATCATTCTATTTACTAAAATGACACATTTGTTATAATTTACAGTATTAAGAGCGATTACAATGTTTCTGATATCAATCCAACTACCCACGGTACTTGCCACTCGACCCATTGGCCCATTCGTCCAATGGTGTCTGTGACTATGGTCATATCCCCCATTGGCTGCCCCAATGGTGACGATTATCAAGTAATGTATACAAAACCCCACATACCGGCTGTAACTTGGTGATTACAAAGACTTAATCCCCGTAATTATAACTTTGAAATAAACATACTTTTGTAAATAGATTTGATAAAAAGAGAGAATGACTCACTTTGCAGATTTATATGGGCAGAGCCTAGCCTACTGATTAGCCTTTGTCCTAATTTCAATAACAAGCACACAATTTGGGATTAGTAATCAATCCAGCATTTACGATAACTCACGAGATCAAATTCTCACAACGAATGTCAAAATGCAATACTTTGTCCATCGAATTAACGATGATCCATTGAATTAACAATGAACGACAAGGTATAATACTTTACCCATCGAATTAACGATGATCCGTTGAATTAACAACGAACGATAAAGTATAATACTTTACCTATCGAATTAACGACAATCCGCCAAATTAATGACGAACGATAAAGTATAACCCTAATGTGGGCGGCACTTAAACATTCATTGGATATTTGAATCAATCGGACAATGAATCGTAGCAGCGATTGTGCTAATACCCTGATTGCAGCTTCAATTAAAGACTTGTGTGTGTTAATTATGATTTTTGAGAGTAAAACGACGAAATCTCAGCGTGCAGGTCGAATTCTTTCGACGTTTTTGTGCCAGAAATCAAATGCCAATGTTCTGTATTTATAGCCCAATTTTGGTCAACCCTACGCATCGTAGCCATATAAGCCCTGCGCATCGTATGGAACTCCTGCGCATCGTAGCACTCTAACCCCTACGATGCGTATGGGTTTCTGAAAGGCTTGCGCATCGTAGGCATATGTCTGTTACGATGCGTAAGGGTCAAAAGTAGGTTCTAGGGTAGCCACGCGTGGGACTAGCTCTGATGAGTTGACAAACTCGAATTCTCATATGTTGACAGCAATTTTTATAGATAATCATCAACTAGGGTTTACCCCCTCTGAGTTTTAGGGGCCCTAATCCTGATTCTGAAAATTATGAAACTTTTAGGGTTTGCTCAGAATCACTTGGGTCTCTCAATTAGAGTTTCCTATTGGTCAAATTACTTTAATAATTATGACTTTTAATGAGAGTCGTTACATTCTCCCCAACTTAATAAAAATCTCGTCCTCGAGATTTACTGGAATAATTGAGAATACTTTCTCTTCCTTTTGGATTCCAGTTCCCAAGTATATTAGGATCCTGTCTTTGAATTCTACTTTACTTAACACTATTTGTTTACCTTTATATCTTAGAAAGGTACTACCAAAGATTCGTCTGATAGACATTTCTTGAGATTAGATATATAAAATATATTACGTATTCCAACCAGTGTTTTAAAAACCGGTAAATACCGGCCGGTTATACCGGTATTACCATTTTTGGATGTAAATCCGGTCCGAAACACCCCGGTAAGTAGGAGAAACGGCATAGACTTTGTACCGCCGGTAAAATCCGGTATACCGGTTTGAACCGTTATACCGGTACCGTCTCAAGTCTGTTTTTGGGTTAGGATTTTACTTTTTATCGTCCCATCTCCATGTTTACTCGCTTTAACCTAACAACTTTTAAAATTTTATCTCCATCGATCAAAATTCAAAACTTGCTTCATCACTCCATTATTCGTGACTTGTTCCAGACTTCCATCACCCCATCGTTCGTTCCAGATTTCCATTTTAATCCAATTTTGGATTATTTTTTTGAGTGAATGTTGTAATTTATGAAATTATACAATTAACTAGTTAACCCGGTTGAACCGTCCGGCACAACCCGGTTCAACCGGTTAAACCATTTTTGTGCCTAATCCGGTATGATTAAAAAACCGGTTTTTAAAACATTGATTCCAACTAACCTTCCTGGTAGTTGTAAACTATAAGTAACTAATCCAATACGTTAAATTTACTGGAAATGATCCTACCTACTTTTGGACTTAGTTTTCCTTTCTTACCAAATCTAACCACTCCTTTCCAAGGAGATACTTTTAATAGTATTTTGTCTCCAACTCGAACTCCAACGGCTTTTATTTATTATCTGCATAATCTTTATGACTATCTCTTGCCGTTTTCAGATTTTCCTTTGTGATACTAAATATCACAGTCGTAGTCACTTAGGATTTTCATTCATCTTCTTTGCCTCAAATTCTTTTTGCCCATAAATATTTATCTTAACTTCTTATAATCTGTATAGATAGTATCCTTACTTCCATACAGATAATTTATCCAAATCTTAAGGGCAAAATTCTAACTCATGAGTAGTATAATTTCTTCGTACCTTTTTCAATTGTCTTGATGTATATGCAATTACCTTTTTGCATCGCTTTAAGGAATATCCAAATCCTAGCTTTGAAGCATTACCGTATACTTCAAAATCTTCTGTTCCTTCTGGTAAGGCTAGGATTGTAGTATTGGTTAACTTAATTAATGGTATTTATTTTGAAAATTCCTTAATAAATTGTCTGTAGTATCGGACTAAACTTCTAATTCCCATTGTGAATTAGGTAATCTTCCATTTGGTAATTGCTGCTATCTTAGCAGAATTTATGTGAATATCTTCATGCTTCACCATATGACCTAAAAATTGCACTTCTGATAGCCAAAATTCATACTTCGAAAATTTGGCGTAAAGCTTTTCTTTTCTTAACAAAGTTAAGAATACATGCCAGTGCTGTCAATGTTCTTCCTGATTTTTGGAATAATAAGTATATCATCTTTTGAAGATATTTACCAATTTATCCAAATAGGATTTACAGATCCTATTTATCATGTCCCTAAATGCTACAGTTGCATTCTGTAATCCAAGGGCATGATTGTAAACTAGTAATGACCATTGCTAGTTCTGAAAATAGTCTTAGATACATTTTCCTTTGATACTTTTAATTGATAATATACGGAACATAAGTTGATCTTAGAAAACTATCTATCTTTCTGAAATTGATCGAATAAATTCTTAGTAATGAGTATTGATTCTTAATTATAACCTTATTCAATTTCCTATAATCAATACAAATTCTTATTGAACCATACTTTTCTTACTAACCAATATTTGTGCTAATCGATAAGGTTTCCTGGCTTATTGGTAAAATTCCTGAAATTGATAAATCCTAAATTCTATCTTCATATCTGGTAGTAATCCAGGTAAATCTTTTGGAAATATATCTGGGTATTTCGGAATTTACAGAAATTTCCTTAAATTCTGTATCTTTAGTATTAATGATTACTAAAATCATATATACTATTCCTTTGCTTTCGTTCATATTTAGCAATTTCCATTACTGATACGAACTTCATAGGCTTACATGGTTTATCTCCTGTAATCATAATTACTTCTTTGATGGTTGATTGAATTTCTAAGAAATTCTGATCACAGATAATGATCACAACATTGAATTCATAGATAATAGGGTTGCAGAAAATTTATAACTTATTTCTAGGTTCTGCATAACCTTATCTATTTTAGCTGAATTTCCATCTGCCATTTCTAATATATAGAAATTTATCTAATACTGGTTAACGGTAAGTTAAAAGTTTGGCAGAGTAAAGTATTTATAAGACTTTGGTTGGCACCAGAGTCAAATAATACTTTTAGGTAAATGTTGTAAGCTAAGAACATACCGGCTATCTCATCTTGGAATCCTCTCGATTTCATGAGTAAAAGGCTCTCGCATTCCTTTTTGCTCCTTCTGCTGGTTTGGCTTGATTGTTAAATGGTTTATTCAGTTTTGGACAATCTGGCCTAAGATGTCCAGTTTCTCTACAGTTGTAACAAACTGAAAATTTCTTCCTCCTACAATCTTCTTCTTGATGCCCTGGAATCTTGCAAAAATTGCAATATCCTTTGCATCTTCCAATATGCTTCCTTTTGCAAAAATTGCAAAATGGACTAGTAGAAGATTGACCATTCCTTCCTTTCTTGAAATGGTTATGGTTACCCGCACTGAATTCTTGGGTAATCTTTTGGGCTACTTCCTTCCTTCTAGTTTCTTCTCTTGTCCGTACTAGCTCGTCATTTATAGTATTGGCTAATTCTACCGCATCATCAATTGTGCGAGGTTTCGCAGCTTTGACGATATTACGGATCTCGGAAATCAATCCCCAAATATAACGAGAAATAAGTACCGGTTCTGGCGAAGCCAGGATTGGTACCACTCGAGCATATTCGAAGAATGTCGTAGTATAACCTCGACAATCTATATCCACCATCCGGTGAGTTAGAAACTTATTTGCCATTTGATCTTTTTCATATTCAGGACAGAATTTTCTTTCTACAAGACTCTTAAATTCTTCCCAGTTCATAGCATACGCCATCCTTCTTCCTTTTGCCTGTAACATCGTATTCCACCATTCTAGCGCCACTTCTTTGAAAAGATTTGACGCGTACATAACCTGATCATCTTGAGCACATTTACTTATGGCAATTACTGCCTCGGTTTTCTCTAACCAACGCAGTACTGCAGTCGCTCCTTCATTGCCTGCAAACTCAGTGGGTTTACAAGCAAGAAATTCTTTGTAAGTGCAACCAGGCGTTGCAACTTTCCTTTTCTTAGGGAGCGGAGCTTGCCATGGTTCATTATCATGATTAACATGATTATTACCTCCATTTACGCTATTACTGAAATTGTCTTCAGAAATGCGTTTACTAGGAACAACTTGTTGCGGTTCAATTGGATTTTTAACAGCAGCAATGATTGCTGGAATAGCATTGGCTATCCCTTGAGCAACTATTCCTGGAATAGTGTTAGCTATCTCTTGAGCAATGATATTTTCTATATCTTGCCTAGTCACATATTGGTTCCCCGATTGTTGCTCAGATTGACTACCTTCATTGACTGGTTCATTATTAACGTTTTCCATCTGATATCTATTTTATAGATACATAATTAGTATAAAGGAAATAATCCTATGTCACAATTTAATTACACATAATCACATAATCGAATATACAAACAAAATTGTAACTTTTCTAATATTTCCTTATATCATGTTTCTATATACACCCGTTTTATTATTTATTTACACATACTGATTTTACTGTTACTATTACACAAACACAGTTTCATAATCCCCTATCCTTTATCAGATGATGTTCTAGTAGCGGCGTTTCTTCTCGTCGTATTTCCAGGAGATTTGTCCCAAAGTCTCTTGGATCCTATTCCCAGCATCCATGTTGTCAAAATGATGAAGTTTAGTCCTATTCTCGTTACTCATTGGTAAATTTGGTAAAGGTTCTGGATTGTACTTAGGAAAAAGCCTATAGGGATGGTTTTGTAACAGTATTTCATTATCCAACCATTCGTCTATATTCCAGTGATTAGAAGAGTTTGGAATAGATGGTTCTAAGTTCATAAAATTATTTTCATTAACAGGCTCAATAGTATCATCGGTTGCCATTATAAAATCTAATTCTTCTTGAGATGGTAATTCCTCCATTTGCCTAGAACTTTCCCCAATTTCCATTTCCTTAGGCTTAGGTTTCTCGAAAGATAAAGCATTAAATTCTATAGGTTCTTCTATGTCTGGTATATACCTATTGAAATCTCTGGAAACTTCGATTCTTACTGGATAGAGATTTAAATTCTGAAGGGCTTCCAACAGATCACTCATGCTGATTAGTAAAATACACACAATTACTAAGTCATAATAAAATTTTATAGAACAACTTTTTAAATAGTATTTCATATTACCCAAAACAAATACAAATTAAAACATACTAGGTTTTATTTGTAATTTATTTATAAATTTTCTAGACTGTAGATAAAATACTAAATTTTAAATCAGAATATTTAAAGATTTATAGTTACTATTACAATAGTTATTATATAAAAATCTATATACTAGATAAGTATGATGACTTAGTTTATATATATTAACTAGTCATTATCATGGTGGATATTGGTTAGTGCTGCCTTGTTTAAGCATAGGTGATCAGTCCATGCCTAACTAAGGCTAGGTTATCCAATATCTGCCTTTGATAATAATCTTAGTATTTAAAAATAATCTTAATATCACTATTATTAATAATAAAATTATTAATAATAAATAACTATACAATAATTTTAAATAAGAGTATACTTC
>JARYGA010041838.1:0-27351 GCA_030545235.1 Helianthus tuberosus
TCAAAGGTTATCTGTCCACTTTTAATAATCGTCCCAATGCATGTGTAAGATAAAGCGGTCCAATTAGATTTATTCACACTTAAAGTTTGTCGGTTTAGTGGATTTAGTGGCCTAATCAATTTGTTTCATCAGTGTTGGGCCATTGATTGTTGTCAGCCTACTAAGTCACCAGAGTATTGTTTGTGTCAGCCCATTAATTGATCGGCCCAATCAGATTGGTTGAACAGATTGTTTTGGAAAAATGGGAGTGGTGTTTGATGAAAAAGAAAACGATTATCTTGAAAGTTTAAATCGTTGGTATATGAGAACTGTGGATAGCAATTATAGAAATGTAAGTGCGGATATTTGGGTAAAAAGTTTTGAACATTTCATGTGTCAAAAGGATGAAACGTTGGATGACTTGGAAAGACGATTTGAAATTTTAAACGAAAATTTAAGGAAAAAAGATATTAGAATATCAAGAGATGAACAGATATCAAAATTGGCAGCTGCATTACCTGCTAAATGGGATGAATTCTTGGTTGAACTAAAAAGGAAGGATATTTTTACAGAACTTTGTCCAAAATAGTTTTTTAATGAGGTTAATGCAGAGTTTCGTAAGGAATATAAGAAAAAGAAGGAATTTTTGAACGAAATGGAAAAGAATTTACAAAAATTGGAATTGAATGTAATTACTGAAATTGATAAAAGAATTCGTGTGTGTCTTGCAACAAAGAGTATTCTAAAATATGATATTAAAAGGAAATGTTATGTTGATGAAAGTCTGAATCCTTTTGATTTCGTTAAACTCTTTTGTGCAGGAACATACAAGATGGAAACAAAGGAAGTTCCAAAAAATGAAGAATTTGTGAAGAATGAATCTTCAAGTTCTGCATCAGTGTGCTCTAAATGTGATAAACTTGAAGCTGACAATGGCAAACTCTTGAAAGATGTGGAAAGTTTGACATTGGAAGTCAAAAAGTTGAAGGATGAGAAGCAAACTGATGTTAAACAGATTCTTATTTTGAAAGAAAATTGTGTGACACCTGTGTCACTATGACCATCAAACAAATACCAAACCAATGAGATATTGTATTTCATACTTTGGACTTGTATAAATATGGGTATCTTTTGCACATATCAACTCTTGTTCGATTTCAAGCTCTAAATCGCTTTCTGGAAGGTTATACGCGCACTAATGCATAGATATAACCAGTTTAATGCAACGAACACTCCGGAATAGTGAAATAGGCTTAACATACCCTAAATAACCTTTACATAACTTAGAAATAAGTTTTAATGGCTTTGGTATGGCAAAAACAAGTTAATTCGCTTACAGGGACTAAACTTGACAAACTACGAAAGTATGCCAATTTGAACAGTAACGAACATTCCGGAACATGACCATAAGTTAAACACACCTAAAATATCCTTTACATAGCTTAGAAAGAGGCTTTGAGGGGTTCGGTGTGCTAAAATATACTTTTGGGACATTCAGGGACTAAAAGTGTCAAAAAGTGCACAAGTTTGCATTTTCGCGCATAACTTACGTTCTGAATACATCCGGACATCCAAAAATTTATGTAAGCACTAAAATATTTTATTTTAGTGTTTGGCTTAAGAAAAATCCATTTGTCGCGTCATTTGGATCGTTTTTCGCGCTTATGCGCATTCCGTCGTAATTAAGCGAACATCGCGATCGTACGGCCAAACGAACCAACATCCGAGATATTTTTGAGCCTGTTTTGAGTTCCCAATACTTTAACATCATTTTAGAGCCTTTAAATGAGGTTAACGGGGCTTAAACGTCTCAAAAACACCTCAATATGCATGTTTTTCAAGTTCAGGGACCAAAAATGAAATTCTGTAAAAGATGGCCACGCGGCCCGCGTAAGATATGTGTGTATCCTTACGCGGCCCACGTCAGGGTCTCAGACAACAGAATGTGGAGAAACATCGAATCTGGTCCGTTCCACTTGTTGCAAATGGTTTTGGGGAATCTATGGGCTGGTATTGAGGGCACATGGTATTACAAAACCATGTGTGCACATGTATGGACAAGACAAAGCACAATATTCGAGAAACGATCTTAACGGTTCTCCGAATCCTATAAATACCCAACCCACCCCATTGCAAAACCCACAAGAATTCTGATTTGAGAAGCTCTAAGTTGAAACCATTGTTTCATACCTGAGCTACTTGGATGGGGATTAGCATTCAGGGACCCTTCGTAAGTATTCTTTCGTTCTTTTATTGCTTTTTGAGTCTTTTCGAGTCTGAAAGTCAAACTTTGTTTGACTTTCTGCATTGACCAGTTTATGGTCAATGCGAAGTTCGTTTAAACTTCGCAACGTGAGTGTAATCACGTTGGTTATAGTCCTTTGGGACTATGCCTACTGATTACCACGTTGTCTAGGGTCGTATGGGTAAGCGATCTAATAAATCGCTTATACCTTCGAACCCGACCCATTTGGTCGATCATTAGGATCCGACCAAATACTTTAGGTGACCATAGTATATAGGGAATAACCTTCCGAGGTTATACCCTATGGTCGCTTCGTTTGAATAGTTGTATGATAGGTAGTTTATATGCCTTAGGTAAATTACCAGAATACCCTTTTCATGTATAATTGGTAATTAAGCATATGTAACCTAAACTTTTGTCACATAACTGATTATGTAACATGTTTAGGGATATAACACTTGTCATAGGACTAGTTAGACGTTCCGAACGCGTTTCACGCGAACGACGCGTTAAAGTAGCATAAGCTACCTAAACGGGTCGTAATGGGTCGTAAGCACATATGTTAGGTTTCATTTAGTATGTAGGCTTTGTTAAACCATATTACACGAGTCTCCACACTCGTTTGGTTTACGAACCCTCATTCTATCCGATCCTCCGATTTAGGTCCGGTTTATTAACATAGTTACCTATATTAGGTGCCGTTTGATATCCGTGATCTCTAGCATTGTTTGGTTGTCACTCAAGGACTACTGAGCATTCTCAAGTGAGTACATAGACCCCTCTTTTACTGTTTTCCAAACTGTTTTAGGGTGAAACACATGTGCCTACTTGTTACATTCATGCTTTCCTGTTTTCACAACATATACCTGCAATGTTCGTTAGTACATTATAGTACATGATTTCATTACATTTCATGCTATGTATGCCCATTGTGTGCGTACTTAGTACATCGTTTTACATTACATTTCTTGCTATGTATGCCCATTGTGTGCATTACTTAGTACATTGTTTTACATTGCATTTATGCTATGTATGTCCATTACGTGCCCATTGTGTGAACCGTTTGTAACTGTTGAACCGTGTGAACCATTTGTATCTGTTGACATGATTTACATTTGACAATAGACATTTGACTATACATAAACATTTCTACAATTGATAAACATTACATCTTGGTGGTTTGGTTTGAGTAAGTGATTAAGTAACGAGGCGTGTGGAATATGATACAAGCATGGTGGATACGCCGCTGGTACTTCCTATATATAAGTGTTTGTATGGTATTACATGTCGTAGCGTTACTTGAATCATTTCAATTTGAGACATATAACATTTTATACAAATAACATACTTTTCACAAGACATTGATTTACAAACAACTGATCTTATACAGACTCATTTTACATGGTTATTCATTTAACCATACATTATTCTCTTATTTATACATATCATCTGATCTTATCGTTTTTCAAATGATTTGCAAGACAAAGCAAAATACAGGGTTCATGACTAAACATTTTCTCAAACATAAGTCATGAATTCTGTTTTCACAAAACCTATGTATCTCACTGGCATTTTTATGCTGACGTACCTATTTTCACATGTGTTTTTCAGGAGATGATGCATAGGACTTATCAAGACATACTTTGGCGGACCCGTGCCTTAGTGACTTAAAACGAGACAAGAACTAGTTAATTTATGTTATGTACTCTTTATTTCTTGTTTAAAGACTATGTAACTCGCTTGTTTGTCGAATAAAACGAAACTTTAATTTCCATGGTTGTGAAACATGAATTCTGTTACAACACTCCCCGACGTTTCCGCCACGTTTGGTTGTCCTACGTGGTCGGGGTGTGACAGAAAAGATGGTATCAGAGCCGATGGTTATAGGGAATTAGGTTATTAGTAATGCTTTGACCTAGTCTATAACCTTTCTAGGACCCTAACGCGAGTTTACTTGCGTTTAGTCATAAAATAATACCGTCACCTATCCTTAGGCGACGACCACAACAAGAACATAAATTTCAAAACCGCTTTGAAAACTAATCATCTGTTCTAGAATGATTAATTACTAGGTTTTGAACCCTCTGTTATAAGGTTTTGAACCCCTTTGAGTTTTCCAAATCTCGTCAAAGTTTTGGGTCCTAAATAGTGTGAACACGTGCAAACTGGAAAGGTGAATGCCTGTATTCTGGGTTTTCTGTCTAGGCAAACACTTCGTATATATCTCATCAGACGCGAGACCAGTTGTGCTTACCTGGGAATTCTTGGGATGAGTGTTCACTTATAGGCGAGCATGTCTTCGCGATACATTATTTTTGATCCATTTACTTTAATTCAGTCACTGTGTGTTGTTTGTTTACCTTGTGGTAACGAACAAATGACCACCATCCTTGCTTTCATCACATTTGTTTCATCTCATTCTTTTCGTCTAATTCTCTCACTCGTTTCCTTTCATGTTTCCTCTTTTAGAATGCCTCCTCGACGCGAAAACCAGATAGAGACTGCCGAACTGGCAGAAATCATTGCACAACAAATAGCTGCTCAATTCCCAAACCTCTTTGCTCAATGGAACCAAGCCAACAACAACAACAATGGTCCATGCAATTTCAAGAGTTTCAATTCGGCTAAGCCACTCAAGTTTAGTGGTTCTGAGGGAGCGACTGGGCTTCTTCAATGGTTCGAGAGCATTGAGAATACTTTCCGCCACGTGCAGTGTCCTGACAATCGCAAGGTCGAGTTTTCTTCGAGTGTGTTCCAGAAGAGGGCCCTTACGTGGTGGAACGGGGTTATGAGAGATCGTGGTGCAGAAGTTGCTCTAGCACAGACATGGGCTGAACTTAGGACCCTTATGATGAATGAATTATGTCCTCGTCACGAGATCTGGGCCTTGGAAAGGGAATTTGACGATCTTACGCAAGATAGTGGTGAGCATCGAGCCTGTAAGTCCCAAACATCCCAAGATATCACTCAAAGGTTTAATCGAACGCGGAATATAAGATCAAGCCACAAGAACAAAAAAAAATATTATTACCAAAGTTTGTGCCGCTGCTTCGATCGCACACGGTTTCAACGAACCGTCTGGTACGATCTCTAAGAAGATTGCACACGCTCTCTAGGAACGTCTGGTACAATCTCTAAGAACCTTGCACACAATCTCTAGGATTGTCTGGTACAAGGTTCTCCATGGGGGATTACATGATTGAAAAATAATGAGAGAGAACTACTACCAATATTCTGATCATGACTATTTATAGGAGCCTCTACCCCAATGGCCCACATGGCCTAGCCCAAACCCAAGTCTTATTCTAAGCCCAATAAACATAAACTTGTACAATAAAGATAAGCGTAAAACTATGCAATTTCTGGGCCTTACAATATCCCCCTAGTTTTATGCTATCTTTATTACGGCTTAGAAAAATAATATATTCAGCTGTTATAATCTTCAATCTTGAGTCTTTTCTTTCAGTGGTACAATACTAAAGAGGCCCAAAGCCCACTCTCTATATTTCCCAACAACATCAAGTGTCACGAAAGAAGCTTTATGTTTTCTTTTCTTTCCTTTCCCGACGCTTTCAAAGTGTCACACAAAACAAAGAAACCCAGCTTCTTCTTCATTTTAGAATTGAACCATCAAAACCTAATATCTTTTGAAAACTCAGCCGCCAAACTTATATGATGATGATGACAGAGAGTTACGAGTTGCCGGAGATGAACGATTGTTCAACGAAACGTGATCTGGTATTTGATGGACACCACAACTATTCACGAAAACCCGAACTCGAAATCTCGAAACCAAAACTGAGAAGTCAATGATGAGAGGTCGGAGTTTTAACGGAGAAGATGATTGTGTCGTGATCGGAGGTGGTGGTTGTGTTGAATGGAGATGGTTGACACTGGTTGTTGAAGGTACGACTTCGCTTATCGGAGAAGAAGAGTGATCGGTGGACTCGAAACCAGCGGCAACTCGAAATTTTGACTCAAGAACCTCAAGAACTGATGAAAACTCGAGAACCTGAGATGATGATTACTGTTATGTATGTGGTTGCAGGTTTTCAAAGACAAAGATGGAATGTAAATGATGACGGTGTGCGAGATCGATGTGTGGAGTGGTGTGCGATGATGTTTGACTGTGAATCGAAACTCGAAAAACAATCGAAGACGATGAA
Organism: Helianthus tuberosus; assembly: GCA_030545235.1. Classification (NCBI taxonomy): domain Eukaryota; kingdom Viridiplantae; phylum Streptophyta; class Magnoliopsida; order Asterales; family Asteraceae; genus Helianthus; species Helianthus tuberosus. The sequence continues at coordinate 6,391 of JARYGA010041838.1, forward strand.
CTTGCAGGTTCCGGTGATGTCGGTTTCGGAAAACTTTGAAAATCAACTCGAAAGAAGATGATGATGATGCGTTGATGATGAACAGGAGTAACCGTAGTAACTGGGAGTCGATTGAAGTTGATGATGATGTCGAATGATGAACGTGAAGATGAAATATGCAGGCTATTAACGATGATGATCTGAGGATGAACAACGATGATGATGGCTGGTAACAACGTCGGAAGAGATGGCCGGTGGAGGAGGGATAACGGTGAGGCGGAGGTGGTGGTTAAGATGATGTCTGACCCGATCGCACAAGTTGTTTCAGTCGCACAACAATAACCTGATCGCACAATATAATATCACCCACCTTTTCTCTTTAATTTCAGTCGCATAAGATTTGCATTGAGAATGATGATGTCTGCTATTGATTGTTGTTGGATCGCACAAGAATATTATAGTCGCACAAGTGTGTTGTCGCACAAGATATTTAAGAGGTTGCACACTTTGACTTCTGGTAGATAAAATAGCCAATAAAAAAATCAAATCCCAAAATTCAAGGAACGAATTTTGAAATTTTAAAGTTTTTGATTCTTTCCACCAATGAATCCCTACAAACACGTAAACCAATTTTCTAAACCTCCAAAATAGATCAAACATATGAATTTATTTTTTTTTCTGCTCTTCGAAATCTTTTTCTTCACTATTGTTCTTCGATCTTCTAAGTTATACACACCTATAGTTCAAATCATGATTCTCAACAATAAGATAAACTGTTACCTTGTGAACCAAAGATCTCCCTTTTTACGAACATACATCCCCCGACATGGTGCAAATCCTTCTTCTTGTTCATCGAGTGATATCAAAACCGAGCCCTTGAATGGCTTCAATGGCTCTGATACCACTTGTAAGTCCCAAACATCCCAAGATATCACTCAAAGGTTTAATCGAACGCGGAATATAAGATCAAACCACAAGAACAAAAAAAAAATATTATTACCAAACTTTGTGCCGCTGCTTCGATCGCACACGGTTTCAACGAACAGTCTGGTACGATCTCTAAGAAGACTGCACACGCTCTCTAGGAACGTCTGGTACAATCTCTAAGAACCTTGCACACAATCTCTAGGATTGTCTGGTACAAGGTTCTCCATGGGGGATTACATGATTGAAAAATAATGAGAGAGAACTACTACCAATATTCTAATCATGACTATTTATAGGAGCCTCTACCCCAATGGCCCACATGGCCTAGCCCAAACCCAAGTCTTATTCTAAGCCCAATAAACATAAACTTGTACAATAAAGATAAGCGTAAAACTATACAATTTCTGGGCCTTACAGAGCCTACACAGACCGTTATGAGGAGTTAAGTCTGTTATGCCCAAACATGGTCACACCTTTGGATAAGGCAATCGAAAAGTACATTGATGGCCTCCCTGACTCAATACAAGACATTGTGACTGGTAGCAACCCTACTACAGTTAGACAGGCCATTGAGCTATCTGCAACCTTGACTGAATCTCAAATCAAGAAACGCAAGCTTTTCCGAAAAGGTGACAAGAAACCGGTCGAGGAATCGAAACCAATCGAGGAATCAAAGACCATGGATGAACAGACTGGATCCCCTAAGAAGTCAAAGAAGCGGAAGGCTTCTCAGAACTTCGCCGTGGTCGCTCACAATGATCAAGCCGTCCCCAACCAACCAGCTCAACCCCCTGCCAGGAAACCCTACAACGGAACTGCACCTTTGTGCAACCAATGTGGCCTACATCATCATGCTGGTGTGAAGTGCCGCACATGCCAAGTTTGCGGACTTATAGGTCATACAGCGAGGGTTTGCCCAACAGCAGCTGCACCAAATCAAGTTAACAACAATCCTGCTCAAGCTCGTTTTCCACTGGGGTCTTGCTACAACTGTGGCGAGATGGGCCATTTTCGTAGGAATTTCCCAAAGCTTGCTAATGCAAATCCAGTGCAGGGATGAGTATCTGACCGACAGAAGATAACGCTGTTTAGAAAATAATCGAGCCTTGTGTATTATTTTCTTTTGTTATCACGACCTATGAAACAGTTGTTGTTATTGTTGTTATAAATAAATCTTTCATTTACATTTTAATATGTTTATGTGGTTGCATGTATAAAACATATCCTCTACAATACCAACAATCAAGGAACCATATTCCTTGAAGAGCAGACTACCCCCAAATTTCTTCCATTGTATGATCTCTTGCGTTTTCCACGAAAATCCTAAGTACCCGTTTCTTCCAAGAGAAACGAAGTACGAGGTGCCAAGTTAATAGCAATCAATAACAAGATAATAACAATTTAACAAATATGTGATTATGTGCTTATGTGTTCCCTTTTATGTGTCATGTGATCCAAATTATGTTATCCAAATCCTCGTAGAATCTTACATATCCTTGTACAAGAGATTCATTGTAGGATACCCAAAGGTACTACCTAAAATCCTTAATGGACTTCTACGCTGTAGTTAAGTCCCTTGGATTATAAAGTACTACTTCATAATTAGACCCCTTTAGTGGTCTAGTTAAACTGATCGATCCAAAAAAATCTGGTTAGGAATATTATGTGATGATATAGATGAAAGGACTCCTTGGTGGCCTAATTAAGAAGATCCTCTGTCGATCTAATTAAAAGGACCCTATGGTAGTCTAGTCACCCTCATCACAAGTTTGATATCCTTCCCCACAACATTACAAAACGAACTGTGCAAGGAATTACGTAATTATGGATGCATACATAATTATGGAATTTAGTGCACAGAAATCACAGCAAGTTCTATCATGTATCTAAGTTAACCCAATTCATTTCCAATTCTGATGAAGCATCCGTTGAGGAAAAATGAACTAGCTATTCATTTTTCACTTCTGAGGAATATCCGTTGAGGAAATGAATATCCGTTTATCCTTCATTTCCAACTCTGAGGAAGCAACCGTTGAAAATGACTCCGTTAGTTTATTTTCGTTTCTGAAGATTATCCGTTGAGGAAATGAATATCCGTTGCTAAATCTTTCGTTTCCGTACCTGAGGAAGCAACCGTTGAAAATGACTCCGTTAGTTCATTTTCGTTTCTAAAGATTATCCGTTGAGGAAATGAATATCCGTTGTTAAATCTTTCATTTCCGTACCTGAGGAAGCAACCGTTGAAAATGACCCCGTTAGTTCATTTTCGTTTCTGAAGATTATCCGTTGAAGAAATGAATATCCGTTGATTATTCCTTCATTCCCGTTTCTGACGAAGGACCCGTTGAGGAAGAATAAATCATCCATTCATTTTCACTTCTGAAGAATATCCGTTGAGGGAAATGTATATCCGTTTAGTTAAAAATCCTTTATTTTCCATTTCCGAAGAACCCGTTGAAGAAAATGACTCCGTTTGTTCCTTTTCGCTTCTGAAAAATATCCGTTGAAGAAAATAACAAAATTATGCTTTACATATCTTTGATGGCTATTTAACACAAAGTCACAGACAGACTCGTACGAAATAATTTCGGGACGAAATTTACTAAAGTAGGGGAGACTGTGACACCTGTGTCACTACGACCATCAAACAAATACCAAACCAATGAGATATTGTATTTCATACTTTGGACTTGTATAAATATGGGTATCTTTTGCACATATCAACTCTTGTTCGATTTCAAGCTCTAAATCGCTTTCTGGAAGGTTATACGCGCACTAATGCGTAGATATAACCAGTTTAATGCAACGAACACTCCGGAATAGTGAAATAGGCTTAACATACCCTAAATAACCTTTACATAACTTAGAAATAAGTTTTAAAGGCTTTGGTATGGCAAAAACAAGTTAATTCGCTTACAGGGACTAAACTTGACAAACTACGAAAGTATGCCAATTTGAACAGTAACGAACATTCCGAAACATGACCATAAGTTAAACACACCTTAAATATCCTTTACATAGCTTAGAAATAGGCTTTGAGGGGTTCGGTGTGCTAAAATATACTTTTGGGACATTCAGGGACTAAAAGTGTCAAAAAGTGCACTAGTTTGCATTTTCGCGCATAACTTACGTTCTGAATACATCTGGACATCCAAAAATTTATGTAAGCACTAAAATATTTTATTTTAGTGTTTGGCATAAGAAAAATCCATTTGTCGCGTCATTTGGATCATTTTTCGCGCTTATGCGCATTCCGTCGTAATTAAGCGAACATCGCGATCGTATGGCCAAACGAACCGACATCCGAGATATTTTTGAGCATATTTTGAGTTCCCAATACTTTAACATCATTTTAGAGCCTTTAAATGAGGTTAACAGGGCTTAAACGTGTCAAAAACACCTCAATATGCATGTTTTTCAAGTTCAGGGACCAAAAATGAAATTCTGTAAAAGATGGCCATGCGGCCCGCGTAAGATATGTGTGTATCCTTACGCGGCCCGCGTCAGGGTCTCAGACAGCAAAATGTGCAGAAACATCGAATCTGGTCCGTTCCACTTGTTGCAAATGATTTTGGGGAATCTATGGGGTGGTATTGAGGGCACATGGTATTACAAAACCATGTGTGCACATGTATGGACAAGATCAAAGAACAATATTCGAGAAACGATCTTAACGGTTCTCCGAATCCTATAAATACCCAACCCACAAGAATTCTGATTTGAGAAGCTCTAAGTTGAAACCTTTGTTTCATACCTGAGCTACTTGGACCGGGATTAGCATTCGGGGACCCTTCGTAAGTATTCTTTCGTTCTTTTATTGATTTTCGAGTCTTTTCGAGTCTGAAAGTCAAACTATGTTTGACTTTCTGCATTGACCAGTTTATGGTCAATGCGAAGTTCGTTTGAACTTCGCAACGTGAGTGTAATCACGTTGGTTATAGTCCTTTGGGACTATGCCTACTGATTACCACGTTGTCTAGGGTCGTATGGGTAAGCGATCTAATAAATCGCTTATACCTTCGAACCCGACCCATTTGGTCGATCATTAGGATCCGACCAAATACTTTAGGTGACCATAGTATATAGGGAATAACCTTCCGAGGTTATACCCTATGGTCGCTTCGTTTGAATAGTTGTATGATAGGTAGTTTATATGCCTTAGGTAAATTACCAGAATACCCTTTTCATGTATAATTGGTAATTAAGCATATGTAACCTAAACTTTTGTCACATAACGGATTATGTAACATGTTTAGGGATATAACACTTGTCATAGGACTAGTTAGACGTTCCGAACGCGTTTCACGCGAACGACGCGTTAAAGTAGCATAAGCTACCTAAACGGGTCGTAATGGGTCGTAAGCACATATGTTAGGTTTCATTTAGTATGTAGGCTTTGTTAAACCATATTACACGAGTCTCCACACTCGTTTGGTTTACGAACCCTCATTCTATCCGATCCTCCGATTTAGGTCCGGTTTATTAACATAATTACCTATATTAGGTGCCGTTTGATATCCGTGATCTCTAGCATTGTTTGGTTGTCACTCAAGGACTACTGAGCATTCTCAAGTGAGTACATAGACCCCTCTTTTACTGTTTTCCAAACTGTTTTAGGGTGAAACACATGTGCCTACTTGTTACGTTCATGCTTTCCTGTTTTCACAACATATACCTGCTATGTTCGTTAGTACATTATAGTACATGATTTCATTACATTTCATGCTATGTATGCCCATTGTGTGCGTACTTAGTACATCGTTTTACATTACATTTCTTGCTATGTATGCCCATTGTGTGCATTACTTAGTACATTGTTTTACATTGCATTTATGCTATGTATGTCCATTACGTGCATACTTAGTACATTGTTTTACATTGCATTTTGTTGCATATGCTCATCCAGCATATGAACACATTATACTACATTTTGAACCGTTGTAACCATTTGACTATGTAAACCGTCGTAACCATTTGATTATATGAACCGTTTGTAACTGTTGAACCGTTTGTAACTATTGAACCGTGTGAACCATTTGTATCTGTTGACATGATTTACATTTGACAATAGACATTTGACTATACATAAACATTTCTACAATTGATAAACATTACATCTTGGTGGTTTGGTTTGAGTAAGTGATTAAGTAACGAGGCGTGTGGAATATGATACAAGCATGGTGGATACGCCGCTGGTACTTCCTATGTATAAGTGTTTGTATGGTATTACATGTCGTAGCGTTATTTGAATCATTTCAATTTGAGACATATAACATTTTATACAAATAACATACTTTTCACAAGACATTGATTTACAAACAACTGATCTTATACAAACTCATTTTACATGGTTATTCATTTAACCATACATTATTCTCTTATTTATACATATCATCTGATCTTATCATTTTTCAAATGATTTGCAAGACAAAGCAAAATACAGGGTTCATGACTAAACATTTTCTCAAACATAAGTCATGAATTCTGTTTTCACAAAACTTATGTATCTCACAGGCATTTTTATGCTGACGTACCTATTTTCACATGTGTTTTTCCGGAGATGATGCATAGGACTTATCAAGACATACTTAGGCGGACCTGTGCCTTAGTGACTTAAAACGAGACAAGAACTAGTTAATTTATGTTATGTACTCTTTATTTCTTGTTTAAAGACTATGTAACTCGCTTGTTTGTCGAATAAAACGAAACTTTAATTTCCATGGTTGTGAAACATTAATTCTGTTACAACACTCCCCGACGTTTCCGCCATGTTTGGTTGTCCTACGTGGTCGGGGTGTGACAAATTGTGAGAGACTGAAATCAGAAAATGACAAACTGTTAAGTAAATTGAACAGTTTGACATTAGAAAACAAAAATTTGAAAGAGAAAGAAAAGGTTTTTGAAAGCAAAAAGAAATCTTCAGAAGATGAAGATTTCTGGATAAAGTTAGAGAACAAGAATTTAAAAGCAAATGAAACAAAATTTCAAGAACAGTTAAAGTTTTGGAAAATGAAAAATCTGTTTTTGAAAACATCAAAATTGAAAACGAAAAAACAATCAAGTCTCATCTTGAACGAATATCTCAGCTTGAAATTGAAGCTAAGAATTTAAGAAACAAAATAGATGAGCTTGAAAAGAAATTGAAAGGTTTTGTGACTTCATCTGAGTTCCCATGTCTAGAACCGATCAATTTCGTTCCAATAAGTGACGATGTCACAAACTATGACAAAGTCGTAGTTGAAGATTGCGATGAGAAATCTGATGATGAAAATGAAAAAATGAAGAAAAAGAATTTATTTTTGAAGTTAAAAGAAAAGTTTCAAGAAATTGTTCCACAATCAACTGAAAAGGGAGAATGCTCTAAGCAAAAACCTTTGAAGAAGAAAGTGGAACAAAAACAAAAAGAGAAAATTTTGAAAAATGTTCAAAAAGAAAATAAAAGTTCATCAGATCAATCATCCAATCGCAATCAAAAATCACAAAAAGTAGAAAATCAAAACTCAAAAGTTGTTGGTAATAAGTGGTGTAGGTCGGACCACAGTGCTCAAAAGCCAAATCCAGCATACAAGAGTAGAAAAGATTATCTCCAAGCCAAACAGTGCTTTGATCTAAATGTTTGGACTAAAAATGCTGATTGGTACGATAACAGAGTGTGTTACAGATGCGGTTATCAAGGACACATTGCTGTTAACTGCCAGAGTTGGAGTGTTGAGACGAGGAGATGCTTTAACTGTAACATCATTTGCCATATTGCTAGAGATTGCTCAATGAGATCAATGAGAAGATCGAGGGCTGAATCACAGAGGCAGGTGAAGAAACCAGCCAATGTCAAACCCAAAGAACAGAAGGTTCAAGAACCTAAAGTTCAAGAAAAGAAAGTGAAACTTTCTCAGGGACAAAATGACAGACTGAGGAAGAAGAGGAAGAAGGCCAGAGAGTATCTCGAAAGGATTTTGTCCTCGGATACAACTGGTAAAACAGATAAAAGTTCTGATAAATCATCTTGCTCACCAAAGAACAACAAATCAAGCAAAACGCATTCATCAGATACAAATCTGAGGACGAAAGAGGATAAGAAGAAGAAGAAAGTTGATGGTGATGAATCTGTTTCTATGGAAACAAAGGAGCCAAATGTCGGCGATGAATCTGGCTCATCAAAGTCAGACAAGCCACATTCAGGCAATGATTCTGGTTCTTCAAAGCCAGAGGAGCCAGTTGTTGAGGTAAAAGTAGAGAATTCTGGTTTAACAATGGATGATGCAAATTTTCCACCATTGTTGAACAAGAATTCAAAATCACCCAAGGACCGTCATGCTTGGGTGAATCTGTTTAAATGAAAAACCTGACTTACCAGAGCTCCCAGGTTGGTAAGAGTGGAGCAGGAATCGGCATCTATCTTTCTTGGTTGGTATTTTTTACAAGTGGTAAAAAAATGGTAAAGTACAGGTGATATCATTTAAATTGTTAGTTTTTCTACAAATGGTATGATTGGTAGGTAAACTTACAAGTGGTTGAAGAAGGTTTACACTTTCAAGTGGTAAAATCAAGGACATTAAGTTGTACTTGTTTTTCCTACAAGGGGTTAATCAAGGTCATTAAATTGAACTTGATTAGACCATACATACAAGTGGTTGAAAGACAAAATGATGAACCAAACCCCAACTTTACAAGTGGTAAAATCAACAAAACTTATTTTCCGGAAAAACCATTTGATTAAAATAAACTTAAGTGTTTTGAAATCAATGGGAAAATAGTTTGTTGTGAGGGGGAGTTCTGATTGTTTATGCCAAGTGGATGGCGAATTGAAGCAATTCGATATCGGTTGTCACTTTATTGTACAGTTGGTTTTCAAATTTCCTAAAATGTGTTTGCATTTTAGGGGGGGTAGAGAAATTTCTGAAAATCCAAAAACATTTGAAAATTTGAAAAAGGCAAAAACATGATAAAATTGAAAATGAGTTTTGTTGTATAAAAGAGGAAATGATAGTACATCAGTGGGCGATCACAACATGCTAAAGAATTGGAAAGTTAAAAATGTGATAAACGGTCTCACTGATGATATGCCAGTAGATTTTTGCACATTTAGTAGATTGTGACGAGATATAAACCCAAAATTCAAACTTGCTTATATCGTGGGGAAACATCTCTCGGATATATGGGTAACCCCCGAAATCTTGTTTGAAAGGTCCCTCTTTCTGAAATACTAGGTCTTTATGCTCAGTGATATCTGGGGTATTATTCTGAGACTTCTGCTGAATGGAAGTTCTGACCTAGTCCTCGAATAATACTTTCTGCATGCTTGAAATATAGCGCCGCCCTCAGCAAATTGATGAAACAATAAAATTGATAGTCATTGTTGTCGTAACAAAAGATCCTCTAAAGGGGACACACCCAAAAGTTGAGTCATGATCTCTCTGCTGAACGGTAGTTCTGACCTGAGCTCTCATGATTCTTTATAATTTATAACCCCTTACAGATATCATCTGTGGTATACTCACCTGTAAGACTGAATATTGGGATCTGGATACGGGAGTATATTCTGAGGTGGGACACGCGATTGAGTTTAAGTACTTAAAACGTTAATTTCGTATCTCGAAACAGTTGAACTTTGTGTGAAAATTTAAGTGGATCAGTATACTGACAATCTAAGTGAATCGTTTAGAACTTAAAATGTTTAAAAGCTTAACGGTGTTGGTGATATGTCTTATAAACTGATATGATCCTCTTACGCAAACTCACAAAAATAGTGTATGTAAATATTTCTTTACTGCATTTCTTTATATTAAAAAATCCAAAAAGATTTTTAGTGTGTTTTAGCATAAATTTTGAAAAATTCAAAAAGAGTTTCGACAACTGGTGTTGGAGAGCTAATTTTCAAAATTCCGAGTGCTAAACATGATGAACAGATGGTTTGGGAGAGTGTGTTGTTTTGAAAATGAAAATGATATTCCTGCAAGTGGTTCATCAGAGAATATAAATGTTGAATCATTTTAAATTTTGCTCTATCAGTGGTCATCAGAAAATTTATTTTTGGGTAGAGAATGTGCAGGTTATTTGAATGATAGAGAGTCAGGTTCCGATACCTGAGGAATGTATGATTTCAACATGCCACACTGCGATCCCAGCATATCGAAAGGGCAAGTCTGAAGATATCCTAGTAGAGATTGTTCGTGGAGAGTCTGTTGATGCTGAAGAGAAGGAGATAAAGTTTGAGGATGCTTACACTGTGAGATATTTCAGAGAGCGTTCAGACTGATAAAGACTGAAGACGTTGAAGACTCGATACTTAAGACTCGTCAACATCTGAGGGGGAGTCTGTTGGTGCACACATCTGTCGTCTTCATCTTATATCGAGTCTTGGCTGCGTTGCGGATCTAATCAAGAGTGATGTCATCATTCTTGATGATGACATCATAATTGTGACATCATCATTGCTAGTCTACATAAGAAGACAAAACAAATTGAAAACAGAATGTTATATTTTGTTGGCTTTCGCTTGAATATGTATGTTAGAGTAGGTCTCGCTTGAAAGTCAACTAGAGGTTTCGCTTGAACTAGTTTGAGTGGTTTCAAGCGAAAGCCTGACCACTGTATATAGGGGTCATGGTTTGTCATTTGTTACAGTTCGTGAATTCCATACCGAGGTGCTGCCGGTGTGAAGACTGATTGTAATTGCTAGTATATCAATATAATCAGTGTTTAAAGTGATATTCAAGCTGTTTCGACATCAGTTTCTTATTTTCCGCATCTGAAACTGATAAAATCTCTTCTGAACGACTCGTTCGGGACGCAATCCGATCCTACATACTTTCTTTGTTTGACAACTTTAGTCCCTCGAAATCGATTCATTACACATTTTAGTTCATGACACGTGTCTTCATTATATTGGACATGATTTTGCGTGGTGTTACAGATATTCAAGCTCCTCTCGATTCTAAGAGTAGATTAGGATGTCGTCGATGAATACGATCACGAATTTGTCAAGATACGGTTTGCACACTCGTTCATAAGATCCATGAAGACCGCATGTGCATTTGTCATTCCGAAGGGCGTAACAAGGAATTCGTAATGACCATAACGGGTTCTAAAGGCTGTTTTAGAGACGTCCTCATCCTGAACTCATAGCTGCTGATAACCTGATCACAGATCAATCTTGGAATTTAAAGTTCGACCTTTCCAGCTGGTCGAATAGGTTATCAATATGTGGAAGTGGGTAACGATTCTTGATAGTCATTTTGTTCAATTCATGGTAGTCGATGCACATACGAAAAGTTCCGTCCTTTTTCTTGACAAATAGTATTGGGGCTCCTAAGGGTGACGAGCTAGGACTAATAAAACATTTATCCAACAGCTCTTGTAATTGCGTAGATAATTCCTCCAGTTCGGCGGGGGCAAGTCGATAAGGTACACAAGCTATAGGTGCCGCTCCAAGAGTTAGCTCGATTTGAAATTCAACTTGACGGTGAGGTGGAAGACCAGGTAATTCCTCAGGGTAGTCGCGTACGATGGGAAAGTCTTCTATCTTCCTTTCTTTCTCCTGGGTGTTAGTGATGAGTGCCAAAATAACGGTATGCCCCTTTCGTAAACACTTCTTGGCTTTTAAGAATGAAATGATTCCTGTGACAGCACCACCTTTGTTGCCTTGAACAGTAAGAGGTTTTCCAAAAGAATGAGGAATACGAACAACTTTCTCATGACAGAGTATTTCTGCTCGATTCTTGGATAACAATCCATTCCGATGATAACACCAAAACTTCCAAGAACGATGGGAAAGAGATCGACAAGGAAGGTTTGACCAGATAGTACGAGTTTACAATTGTTGATAACGTGTGAAGCCTTGATGTTTCTACCGTTGGCTAATTCGACGACGTGCGTAGAGTTTAAAGGTGTTGGTGTAGGATTAAGCATCTTACTAATACGTACAGATACATAACTAGCATCGGCTCCAGAATCACATAGTATAGAAACGTAATGATCATCAAGTAGGAACTTACCCACTACAATGTTGGGGTCATTCCTTGCTTCACCAGCTTCGATCATGAATGCTCTTCCTCTCGCACCATTTTCAGCATTGTTGTTGTTTCCAATGCCTTGATTGTTGTTGTTGCAATTCTGGTGCAACAGAGGGTAATTCTTCTTCATGTGCCCAACTGCTCGATACTAGTAGCATCCACAGTTGTTTCCTTGCTGCTGCTGTTGTGGCTGGTTTTGCCTTGCAAGGTATTCACTTCTACAGTCCTTAGCCTCATGCCCTGGTTTGTTGCATCTCTAACAGTGGTTCCTTTCACACGGTCCATTGTGATGTCGATTGCACTTGTTGCACTTGGGTCAAATTCCTTGGTAACCACCCTACTGTTGAGGACCCTTGTTGTTCTTGAACTTCCTTTGATGGGCTGTTGTTTGAGTGGGATTAACATCTTTGCCCTGGTTGTCATCCCATTAGCGTTTGGTATCCCCAGAAGTTTCAGTAGTAACATCAATTCGATTTGGCAGCTTGACTTGTTCCACAGTGTAGGATCGTTTTCGGACCCAAACGAGTCGATCAGAAGAGTTTTTTCTCAATACGAGTGGCGGAAACAAACGTACCAAGTTCAATTCAACTAGATTCACACTTTAAACTGTCGTATGATTGATTTGATGACAAATTACAGCGAGACGACACTTCGGCAGTAGTTCGGTACTGAAACCGGAATCATTACAACTGATTTCGTTTGGAGGCTATATATAGAGTTCTAATTTCGTTTGAAACAGCTCCAAGAGAAATTACATTTCAAACGGAATTACTAATTCCGTTTGAAATGGCTTGATACTTTCAAGTGGAATTACTCTCCTTCAAACGAAATTACAACTAAACTCTATTTCTCGAACTACGTGCCCTGATCTAACATTCTTAGTACAAGACTTGATACAAGACGAAGTCGACAGACAGATGTACCAACAGACTCCCCCTCGGATGTTGACGAAATCTTCAGTGTGTCAAGTCTTCGCATCTTCAGACTTTATCAGTCTTCGGGCTCCTCTTTTGAAGTATCTGACACTGTAAGTATCCTCAAATCTCTCTCTTCTCTTTTCATTAGCACCAACAGAAATCTCTTGATTCCTTAAGTTCATCAGCATCAGCAATCTCAGGATCAGAACCTGGCTCTTTGTTATTCAGACACCCCCTTTCGATAAGCTGGGATCGCAGTCTGGCTTCCACAGGTTCAAAATCATGACCTGGCTCACATCCTGCTTTGGATTGAAACCTGGCTTTTTATCTGTTTATCCTAAGATCTGTTGCTGGCTCTACTTTTCCTGCACAAATCTCTACCCAAAAATAAATTTCACAACTTTAAAATTTGACAAATTTATACTCTGCTTACCAATTGTAAAATCAATACTCAAAATGATTTAACATTTATAAACTCTGATGAACCACTTGCAGGAATTATTCAATCAATGAATGATTTTACAATGTTAATCTCTGATGAACCACTAAAAAAATATCATTTTTCTTTTTCAAAAACACACTTCCCAGTCCATTTGTTCATCATGTCTAGCACTTGGAATTTTGAAAATCAGCTTTCCAACACCAGTTGTTGAAAATCTTTTTGTATTTTTCAAAAAATTATGCTAAAACACACAGAAATCTTTTTGGATTTTGAGATAAATGAAATGTATTAAAGAAATATTTACAGACAATATTTTTGTGAGTTTGTGTAAGAGGATCATATCAGTTTATGAGACAAATCACCAACACCGTTAAGCTTTAAACATTTTAAGTTCTAAACGATTCACTTAGATTGTCAGTATACTGATCCACTTAAATTTTCACACAAAGTTCACTTGGCATAAACAATCATAACTCCCCCTCACAACAAACTATTTTCCCATTGTGATCTCAAAACACTTAAGTTTGTTTTAATCAAATGGTTTTTCTGGAAAATTAGTTTTGTTAATTGATTTTACCACTTGTAGGTTAGGGGTTCATCACATTGTTTTTCAAAATACCACTTGTAAGAATGGTCCAATCAAGTTCAACCTAATGACCTTGATTAACCTACTTATAAAATCACAACCTCTTTTTCAACCACATGGCTTACCAACCAATACCTGTAGGTTGAATTCTCAAAATGCCGATTCCTACTCCTCACTTACCAACCTGGGAGTTCCGGCAATAAGAATGATGCCGATTCATGCTCCACGATTACCAACTTGGGAGCTCCGGCAATAAGAATGATGTCGATTCATGCTCCACAATTACCAACTTGGGAGCTCCGACAATAAGAATGATGCCGATTCATGCTCCACGATTACCAACTTGGGAGCTCCGGCAAGTCCAGATTCTTACTGATCATAATAGGTTCCATCCCAGTCACAAACCTGGGACGAAACACACTTACCTGGTTTCTTCAATTTTTTCTCATAAAACTCCTTTACCCCTTTGACCTTCCTGTCAACCATTTTACCAAAAATGTTGTGAACTGTGGAATTAAAGGCCTTTTCAACATCAAATTCTTTCTTTTCTAAGAAAAATTGATTTGAAATCTCGATTTTACCAACTTTTTGTTTAAAATTTTCAGCCCTCAATGGTAAAAAATTTGCATCATCCATTGGAGGAACTGAATTCTCACTTTTAACCCCAATTTGTGGCTCCTTTGACTTTATGGAATCAGATTCATTGCCATAAAATAGCTCCTCTGATTTTGACGAATCAGAATCATTGCTAGAACTATCATCAGACTTCTTAACAACCCATTTCTGGTTGTCAAGGTTTGCTCTTCTCTTATAAACCCTCTTTGCACATTCACCAATTTCAAATTTCAAATTTTTTAAAAGTTTAGTTCACTCAATTGGTGGTTCAAAGTCAATCACTTTATCTTTCAGTTTAGAAACTCCCTGTTTGATTTGTTTTGCCTGTGAACAGTTCATGGCAATATGACCACTTTTTCCACATTTAAAACAGGTTCGAGTTTCCTTCTTCTGATCAGCAATCTTCATTTCTTCTTGCTTCTTCGCAAGGAAATCTTTGTTTGACTGATTTCTAAATAGAATTTCTTTCTCTTCTTCAGTTGATGTTCCTGAAACAAATATCATTTTTTATTTAAAATCTCAAACATATTTTTCATTTTTATGATTTTCTGGTGGAATAAATCCTAATCCTTTCTTCTTGAAATCCCCGTTATGGTTTGGTTTCTTTCGATAACCAGAACCAGAACTGTAACCTTTTTTCTTGTTTTCTCTTTGTTTAACTCTTGAGGTGTATTTTTTAGGTTTATCATTAAGATTTACATCTTTTATTTCAGAAATATTAATTTCTGTTAGTTTGCAAACCTTTTTTATTAGTTCAGTATTGACACCTCTTATTGGAAATTCCTCATCAGAATAAAATTTGTCAGAATCATTCAAATTATAAGCCACTTTAAATGTTTAATCATTCAAATTAGATTTTGATAACAGGAATTCTTTATTGTAAACTCTTTTGCCCTGTTTGACGGTTTGACTTGGAGTGCTGGACTCAGACTTTGACTCTGACATAGACTCTGACTTTGACTCCTCAGTTTCATCGTTATCTAACACATGATCCACGACTTTCTTCATCAATTGAGATTGTTGATCATTGTCAGATGATGTAAACGTAACATCAATATTTTATGGCAGGTTAACTGAAGACTCTGACTCCCACTGTAAATTTGTTGCCTTTTTGACTCTTTCTGAATTCGGATTTCGTGGAGAATATCCATTTTCAAGCGGGGGTGGACACTTGTTGTAACTGGCACTTTGTTTCTTACCAGATGTCTTTACTTCAGTATCCTTCTTCTTTTCTTTCTTCTTTTCAGGAGTCTTTTCTTCAGATACCTTTTGTTCTTAAGTTACTTAAACATCTTCGAAAGCCTTCATGCCTTCAACAGTTGGATAAGTCATGTCAATGACATAAGAAGTACATGCGTAACTTTTTAACAAACGATTAACTCTCTCAGTTTCAATACTTTGAGTTTCCAGTTTTTGTTCCAAAACAGCACACTTCTCGATATAATTGTTCACAATTTTCTGTTTTATCATGAACGCTCCTTGAAATGTCTTCATTGCTGTTGCCTGTTCTTCACTTGTTTCATTGTACATATTCATGGCTTTGTTTAGAACATCGTTTGATTCTTTCAACCTGTTCATGTTGTTAATCAATTCGCTGTTTTTCTTCTTTATGATCTTACAGGTTTCACAATTTTCTGGAATCTCTTTTGCATCAGCTTCTTCATCAATCTTGAAATTTGGAACTTCTTTCACTTTTCTCTTCACCACTGGTACTTCTTCATCATCACTGCTGACTGGTGTTTTGACCTTTTTCCTTTTCTTTTTAGCTTTTTCATCTTCACTATCACTTTCTGCCATCATTTTCAAATGAGCTGCCATTCTTTTTGCATAATAATCATTATCATCATCACTATCTTCTTCGACTCGAGCAACAAACGCTTTGTGATTTGAAGTTTTGTTTGGATCATAATCATCCCAATTGAAATTTGACCAGCTAAAACCCTCTGGCAACTTTTCATCATCTTGATTGATTCACCAAACATGCACTCTTAGATGATTCTTCAATCTCCTTCCTGCCATGAGCAGTTTGTGGTTGTTGAGCAACTTGATGATAAATCGATTTCTGATAGTAATCATTGTTGTTGAACGGATTTTGAGCTCCACTTGCTTCGCGATTAGTGCACTCCCTCTTGAAGTGTCATTTTCCCTGCAACGAAAACAAGTAACTTTAGATTTATCAAAACCTAAATTAGAACATATGCATCACGGAAATCATCTCTTCCCGTAATTTGTTTAAACTTTTCAGCTCTCCTCAACACACTAGCCAAACACCATTTTATATCCATCAATTCCATCTCTTCAGCATCAATCTGATCGTAATCCTCTTTTGTCAGCATTGGATTCCCGATCCGACCTGCAACTAAACTACCATATGATTCTAAAACAGTCCCCAACAAAGACATATGGCTTTTTGCAACTTCTTCAGAATAACCCTGATCATTTTCAATATTCAATACAATATTGCATTGTAGCTTCTTGCCATTCTTAGTTGCTGAAATGTTCGGATCAAAAGATGGATATGATGAAAAACTTGTGTTGCTGTTTAATCCTTTGGATGAACTTCCTGAAGAACTCTTTGCATTGAATGCAGTCTCGATCTTTGGTGACATGTTGGTAGATTTATCATTCAACCCTGCTTTGTAATAAAGACTAATGTCTTGTTCACCATCAAAATCTTTCATTCTTAAGACCTTTCTCTGTTCCATCTCCTAAGCCTCAATCTTTTCAATGAACTTGCTCAATGTCAGACTGCTAAATCCTTTCTTGTTCCTTAGCATCATGAGATATGTGCCCCAAGTCTCATGTGGCAATGCATCAGCCAATTTTTCAATCATCTCTTCATTCTCTTTGGTGATGCTCAATCTCTTCATGTTTGCTAACAAATTGCAATATCTTTCAATGATTTGCTTTGTGCTTTCATTTTTCAAACCACGAAACAGATCAAACTCTTTCTTCAGAAGTGATTTTTTGTTCTTGACCATCTCTTGACTTCCAACAAACTTTGATCTTAACGTTTTCCAGATTGAATAAGCACTTCCATTATGTTGCAATAACACCAAGATATCTTCTTTCATTGCTTGTTGTAGTAGACTTGACATCATTTTTTCATTTTTGTATTTCTTTTTATCATCAACACTCACATCTTTAATTGCGACCTCCTCTACGTCATCATTCGTCGGTCTAACATATTTCGTTTCAACACATTCCTAAGCATCCAAATAATTTGCTTGAACCCAGTTTTCAAAACGTCCTTCCCAACCTTTATACTCCTCAATGTTCATGAGCTTAGGCGGTTTTTGCATCGTGCTAGTTTCATTTTCTAACATTGTGTTCTGTGCAAGAGTAATCGGGGTAACCGGAGTAACAAATGCGTTATAAAATTCCTCTTCCATGTTTCGGATTTTCAAAATTCACAAAACAGTCCTGTTCAAATGGAATTATCTTTCAAACTAGATTCCTTTCAAACGGAAATACCCAGTTCAAATGAAATTAATTTTGAAACGAAATTACCCTAATTTCATTTGAGGTAACACAGTTTCAAACGGAATAAGGACTTTGAAGCGGAATTAGTGATTCAAACGGAATCACTCAAACGGAATTATCTGTTTCAAATGGAATCAACCAATTTTTCAAACGGAATACCGGTTTCAAGCGGAATTAAGGTCTAATTTCGTTTGAAATGCTGCTGACGTCATCATTCTCGAACTATTTTTTGAAACGGAATTACCAATTTTACCAGTTTTAGATCGATTTTAGGCCTGAAACTTTCAAGGCTTTGTTAAAACACTATTGCGCACATGCTGTGAGAAATTTAGCCGATTTTAACCGTGAAAAATTATCAATTTTGAAAAAGAAGGTGTAGAAATCAGAAATTGCAGCTGAATTGGTAAGAACTCTTCATCCTGAGCTCTGATACCACTTGTAGGATCGTTTTCGAACCCAAACGAGTCGATCAGAAGAGTTTTTCTCAATACGAGTGGTGGAAACAAACGTATCAAGTTCAATTCAGCTAGATTCACAATTTAAACTGTCGTATGATTGATTTGATGACAAATTATAGTGAGACGACACTTCGGCAGCAGTTCGGTTCTGAAACCGGAATCATTACAACTGATTTCGTTTGGAGGCTATATATAGAGTTCTAATTCCATTTGAAACAGCCCCAAGTGAAATTACATTTCAAATGGAATTACCAATTCCGTTTGAAATGGCTTGACACTTTCAAGCGGAATTACTCTCCTTCAAACGAAATTACAACTAAACTCTATTTCTCGAACTACGTGCCCTGATCTAACATTCTTAGTACAAGACTCGATACAAGACGAAGTCAACAGACGGATGCACCAACACACAACTTGATCAGTGAGTCGATGTGCGAGACGAACAACTTGATGGATTATGGGGAGATTAGCCGAAGTCACTAGACTTTGGATTTTGGGGACTAGACCCCTGATATAAAGCTCGATTCTTCAGTAAGCAGGCTGAGACATCTTGGGACATTGAGCAGCATAATCGTTAGATCACTTGGTGTACGTCTCGATTTCAGATCCAACCATTTTCAGTTTGTAGTACACAGTCTCGAGCTTGTGGATGTCATCCCTATGATAGTATTCCTCCTTGATCACATTCTTGAAGACATTCCAAGGAGTTGCATTGGTACCCGCCAACCCGAGCATCTGAACTTGCGCATTCCACCAAGAAAGCGCGTTTCCTTCGGGTGTACCAGTAGCAAACCTCACCCAATTATCAGCAGGACATTCACACACATCAAACACAGATTCAGTGCCATTGAAGGTGAGGGGTTTACAATCCATAAACGTTTTGAAAGTGCAAACATGAGGTTGAGTGGGTGGATGTTGTCCTGTCGCGTAAAACGAAGCGAACCGATTAAGAATGATAAGACGACACGAGAGTAGGATCTAAACATCCTAGAATGACAAGTTTACCTCCAGGATGGGCTGCCAAAGCCTCAGCCACGACGTTTATCAGGTTTGTCAGCTGACCTTGAGTCATGTTAATGTTGCCTTTTCCACGTCCGCTCATTGTCTTCATATCTAGAAAACATAATATGAGAATGACACCGTAGTGTCGAAGAATAAGTGGAGGGAGATTGACCATTGCACACTTGTGCACATAGATACATATATACATATTTATATAGCTAACTATACTAGTACATATATCATCACAATATGCACCAAATAAGTAACAAGTAAACACATGCTCGAGCTACGAAGTCTAAAGTGTTGAGCCTTGCACTTGGAGTGTAGTGTCGTTGCGAGTCGCTTAGTATAAAATGGGTTATAGTCTGGTTTTACTCAAAAAAGACTTTTTCTTTTTAAAACCGAGTTCACTATAACCAATGGCTTTGATACCAATCTGTCACACCCTCGATTTCCACATGTGGAGTACCACCGCGAGGCATGTGACTGACCTGGATCAAGCCACCAATCATATTGAACAATGATAAAAATAAAATAGTTTTTTCACCACCAATACGATTAGTGACAAAGGTCCAAAGTTCACAGTTTAAAAGCAGTTAAGAAAGTCAACAGCGGAAGCGAAAGTTAAACAATTTAAAACATCAGTTTAAAGTTCATAATTTATTAAAGGAAACCCAACACAGGTCCATGTGATCACTACACTCCCCGCTGCAAGCTCCTGTTATCACTGAGTACCTTCAAAGCATGGAGTAGGGTATCAATATAAAGTTGGCGAGTTCACAAGTTGTCCAATTTTAATTCCAAAAAACTTATGTTTGTGTTAAGTTACTCATTTATATCATGCCATGGGGAGCTACCCCATATGTAAGCTACTAAACTGTGTAATACTGAATACTGAGCGACCTGTTGTTTCGTTGTTGCCCCGTTTGTCAATGTCTATCATCATTGATGGTTTGACAAGGTCAATTAGTTCACGCCCGATCCTATCTAGGCACGATGTGAGGTTGGTGAAACCTAATAGCGCTAGCAACTAATAACCCGTTCGCGAGGCCCCGTCGACTAATCGGTATAGAAAGTGGTGACTTCGTGATAGAGTTTCGTTTAGTACGCTTATTGCATCTAATATAAATTGTAATTAACCGTATTCCAAACCAGGAATAGTAAGCAATCCCAAACCTGGGATAGTGTCCTTTGTTTTGTTTCCCAACCACCGGGAAGGCATGCTTTTTAGTAAAGTGTGTGAACTCATCTTGGTTTGCTCGGAAAAACAGTTTGTCAAGCACGTCTTATTATTGTTACCAATACTAGTCAGGTTTTTGTATGCACGTATTTCACGTATTTGTACATAAAATCAGCAAATAGCATATAAGGTATCAATCATCACATAATCCACTACTAGTGAACAGTAATATGATCAATCCTAATTAGACATTGTGCGAACATGACGACTTATGGCCCATTAAGAGAGTGTGCGGCCTGTTTAGTAGTGTGTGGTACAAGTATTTCAAAGTTTGTACATATTTGTGCGGCCCAATAAGTT
>JARYGA010041839.1:0-27123 GCA_030545235.1 Helianthus tuberosus
CGGTATATCCCATTTTAATTTTACACCATTGTGAACCTTACGCCTTTTTTAGTCTCTGATCGAGGTTCCCGGCATTGAAAAATCTTCGTAAACTAAATCACACTTGTATATGTTGACATTTAAGAGATATACAGTCAATAAAATCAAGGGCAATGTTGATATATATGCGGATTGGACACCGAAAAAAACACTCAACAAATGGCTACAATTTAAGGAATGTGTTTAGAGACGGCATCAGATTCCTAATGGATGGAGTAAGGTCTGGTGGAAAGAAAACCTGCTTCTAGGAGGTTGTCAAGTGTTTTCGCTCGACGATGCCATTCTTGGGTGGTTGGTTTGGCCCTTGTTCCTGTAACTCGAATCCTAGCCCGGTATATCCCATTTTAATTTTACACCATTGTGAACCGTACGCCTTTTTTACTCTCTGATACAGGTTCTCGGCATTGAAAAATCTTTGTAAACTAAATCACATGTGTCTATGTTGATATTTAAGAGATATACAGTCAAGTAAATCAAGGGCAGTGGTGATATATATGCGGATTAGACACCAAAAAAAACACTCAACAAATGGCTACAATTTAAGGAATTTGTTTAGTGACGGCATCAGATTCCTAATTGATGGAGAAAGGTCTGGTGGCAAGAAAAGCTACTTCTAGGAAGTTGTCAAGTGTTTTCGCTCGACGATTCCATTCTGGGGTGGTTGGTTTAGCCCTTGTTCCTGTAACTCGAATCCTAACCCGGTATATCCCATTTTAATTTTACACCATTGTGAACCTTACGTCTTTTTTACTCTCTGATCGAGGTTCTCGGCATTGAAAAATCTCCGTAAGCTAAATCACACGTGTATATGTTGACATTTAAGAGATATACAGTCAAGAAAATCAAGCGCAATGGTGATATATATGCGGATTAGACACCAAAAAAAAACACTCAACAAATGGTTACAATTTAAGGAATGTGTTGAGTGACGGCATCAGATTCCTAATTGATGGAGAAAGGTCTGGTGGCAAGAAAAGCTGCTTCTAGGAAGTTTTCAAGTGTTTTCGCTCAACGATTCCATTCTTGGGTGGTTGGTTTGGCCCTTGTTCCTGTAACTCGAATCCTAGCCCGGTATATCCCATTTTAGTTTTACACCATTGTGAACCTTACGCCTTTTTTACTCTCTGATACAGGTTCTCGGCATTGAAAAATCTTCGTAAACTAAATCACACGTGTCTATGTTGATATTTAAGAGATATACAGTCAAGAAAATCAAGGGCAATGGTGATATATATGTGGATTAGACACCAAAAAAACACTCAACAAATGGCTACAACTTAAGGAATGTGTTTATTGACGGCATCAGATTCCTAATTGATGGAGAAAGGTCTCGTGGTAAGAAAAGCTGCTTCTAGGAGATCATCAAGTGTTTTCGCTCGACGATTCCATTCTTGGGTGGTTGGTTTGGCCCTTGTTCCTGTAACTTGAATCCTAGCCCGGTATATCCCATTTTAATTTTACACCATTGTGAACCTTACGCCTTTTTTAGTCTCTGATCGAGGTTCCCGGCATTGAAAAATCTTCGTAAACTAAATCACACTTGTATATGTTGACATTTAAGAGATATACAGTCAAGAAAATCAAGGGCAATGTTGATATATATGCGGATTGGACACCGAAAAAAACACTCAACAAATGGCTACAATTTAAGGAATGTGTTTAGAGACGGCATCAGATTCCTAATGGATGGAGTAAGGTCTGGTGGAAAGAAAACCTGCTTCTAGGAGGTTGTCAAGTGTTTTCGCTCGACGATGCCATTCTTGGGTGGTTGGTTTGGCCCTTGTTCCTGTAACTCGAATCCTAGCCCGGTATATCCCATTTTAATTTTACACCATTGTGAACCGTACGCCTTTTTTACTCTCTGATACAGGTTCTCGGCATTGAAAAATCTTCGTAAACTAAATCACATGTGTCTATGTTGATATTTAAGAGATATACAGTCAAGTAAATCAAGGGTAGTGGTGATATATATGCGGATTAGACACCAAAAAAAAACACTCAACAAATGGCTACAATTTAAAGAATGTGCTTAGTGACGGCATCAGATTCCTAATTAATGGAGAAAGGTCTGGTGGCAAGAAAAGCTGCTTCTAGGAAGTTGTCAAGTGTTTTCGCTCGACGATTCCATTCTGGGGTGGATGGTTTGGCCCTTTTTCCTGTAACTCGAATCCTAGCCCGGTATATCCCATTTTAATTTTACACCATTGTGAACCTTACGTCTTTTTTACTCTCTGATCGAGGTTCTCGGCATTGAAAAATCTTCGTAAGCTAAATCACACGTGTATATGTTGACATTTAATAGATATACAGTCAAGAAAATCAAGCGCAATGGTGATATATATGCGGATTAGACACCAAAAAAAACACTCAACAAATGCCTACAATTTAAGGAATGTGTTGAGTGACGGCATCAGATTCCTAATTGATGGAGAAAGGTCTGGTGGCAAGAAAAGCTGCTTCTAGGAAGTTTTCAAGTGTTTTCGCTCAACGATTCCATTCTTGGGTGGTTGGTTTGGCCCTTGTTCCTGTAACTCGAATCCTAGCCCGGTATATCCCATTTTAATTTTACACCATTGTGAACCTTACGCCGTTTTTACTCTCTGATACAGGTTCTCGGCATTGAAAAATCTTCGTAAACTAAATCACACGTGTCTATGTTGATATTTAAGAGATATACAGTCAAGAAAATCAAGGGCAATGGTGATATATATGTGGATTAGACACCAAAAAACACTCAACAAATGGCTACAACTTAAGGAATGTGTTTATTGACGGCATCAGATTCCTAATTGATGGAGAAAGGTCTCGTGGTAAGAAAAGCTGCTTCTAGGAGATCATCAAGTGTTTTCGCTCGACGATTCCATTCTTGGGTGGTTGGTTTGGCCCTTGTTCCTGTAACTTGAATCCTAGCCCGGTATATCCCATTTTAATTTTACACCATTGTGAACCTTACGCCTTTTTTATTCTCTGATCGAGGTTCCCGACATTGAAAAATCTTCGTAAACTAAATCACACTTGTATATGTTGACATTTAAGAGATATACAGTCAAGAAAATCAAGGGCAATGTTGATATATATGCGGATTGGACACCGAAAAAAACACTCAACAAATGGCTACATTTTAAGGAATGTGTTTAGAGACGGCATCAGATTCCTAATGGATGGAGTAAGGTCTGGTGGCAAGAAAACCTGCTTCTAGGAGGTTGTCAAGTGTTTTCGCTCGACGATTCCATTCTTGGGTGGTTGGTTTGGCCCTTGTTCCTGTAACTCGAATCCTAGCCCGGTATATCCCATTTTAATTTTACACCATTATGAACCTTACGCCTTTTTTACTCTCTGATCGAGGTTCTCGGTATTGAAAAATCATCGTAAACTAAATCAAACGTGTATATTTTGACATTTAAGAAATATTGAGTCAAGAAAATCAAGGGCAATGGTGATATATATGCGGATTAGACACCAAAAAAAAACACTCAACAAATGGCTACAATTTAAGGAATGTGTTTAGTGACGGCATCAGATTCCTAATTGATGGAGAAAGGTCTAGTGGCAAGAAAAGCTGCTTCTAGGAGGTTGTCAAGTGTTTTCTCTCGACGATTCCATTCTGGGGTGGTTGGTTTGGCCCTTGTTCCTGTTACTCGAATCCTAGCCCGGTATATCCCCTTTTAATTTTACCCCATTGTGAACCTTACGCATTTTTTACTCTCTGATCGAGGTTCTCGGCATTGAAAAATCTTCGTAAACTAAATCAAACGTGTATATGTTGACATTTAAGAGATACACAGTCAAGAAAATCAAGGACAATGGTGATGTATATGCAGATTATACACCAAAAAAAACACTCAACAAATGGCTACAATTTAAGGAATGTGTTTAGTGACGGCATCAGATTCCTAATTGATGGAGAAAGGTCTGGTGGCAAGAAAAGCTGCTTCTAGGAGGTTGTTATGTGTTTTCGCTCGACGATTCCATTCTGGGGTGGTTGGTTTGGCCCTTGTTCCTGTAACTCGAATCCTAGCCCGGTATATCCCATTTTAATTTTGCACCATTGTGAACCTTACGCCTTTTTTACTCTCTGATCGAGGATCTCGGCATTGAAAAATCTTCGTAAACTAAATCAAACGTGTATATGTTAACATTTAAGAGATATGTACAGTCAAGAAAATCAAGGGCAATGGTGATATATATGCGCATTAGACAGCAAAAAAACACTCAACAAATGGCTACAATTTAAGGAATGTGATTACTGACGGCATCAGATTCCTAATTGATGGAGAAAGGTCTGGTGGCAAGAAAACTTGCTTCTAGGAGATTGTCAAGTGTTTTCGCTCGACGATTCCATTCTGGGGTGGTTGGTTTGGCCCTTGTTCCTGTAACTCGAATCCTAGCCCGGTATATCCCATTTTAATTTTACACCATTGTGAACCTTACGCCTTTTTTACTCTCTGATCGAGGTTCTCGGCATTGAAAAATCTTCGTAAACTAAATCACACGTGTATATATTGACATTTAAGAGATATACAGTAAAGATATCAAGGGCAATGGTGATATATATACGGATTAGATACCAAAAAAAACACTAAATAAATGGCTACAATTTAAGGAATGTGTTTAGTGACGGCATCAGATTCCTAATTGATAGAGAAAGGTCTGGTGGCAAGAAAAGCTGCTTCTAGTAGGTTGTCAAGTGTTTTCGCTCGACGATTCCATTCTTGGGTGGTTGGTTTGGCCCTAGTTCCTGTAACTCTAATCCTAGCCCGGTATATCTCATTTTAATTTTACACCATTGTGAACCTTACGCCTTTTTTACTCCCTGATCGAGATTCTCGGCATTGAAAAATCTTCGTAAACTAAATCAAACGTGTATATGTTGACATTTAAGAGATATACAGTCAAGAAAATCAAGGGCAATGGTGATATATATGCGGATTAGACACCAAAAAAAACACTCAACAAATGGCTACAATTTAAGGAATGTGTTTAGTGACGGCATCAGATTCCTAATTAATGGAGAAAGGTCTGGTGGCAAGAAAAGCTGCTTCTAGGAGGTTGTCAATTGTTTTCGCTCGACGATTCCATTCTGGGGTGGTTGGTTTAGCCCTTGTTCCTGTAACTCGAATCCTCGCCCGGTATATCCCATTTTAATTTTACACCATTCTGAACCTTATGCCTTTTTTACTCTCTGATCGAGGTTCTCGGCATTGAAAAATCTTTGTAAACTAAATCAAACGTGTATATGTTCACATTTAAGAGATATACAGTCAAGGAAATCAAGGGCAATGGTGATATATATGCGGATTAGACACCAAAAAAAAACACTCAACAAATGGCTACAATTTTAGGAATGTGTTTAGTGACGGCATCAGATTCCTAATTGATGGAGAAAGGTCTGGTGGCAAGAAAAGCTGCTGCTAGGAGGTTGTCAAGTGTTTTCGCTCGACGATTCCATTCTGGGGTGGTTGGTTTTGCCCTTGTTCTTGTAACTCGAATCCTGGCCCGGTATATCCCATTTTAATTTTACACCATTGTGAACCTTACGCCTTTTTTACTCTCTGATACAGGTTCTCAGCGTTGAAAAAATCTTTTTACACTAAATCACACATGTATATGTTGACATTTAAGAGATATACAGTCAAGAAAATCAAGGGCAATGGTGATATATATGCGGATTAGACACAAAAAAACACTCAACAAATGGCTACAATTTGAAAAATGTGTTTAGTGACGGCATCAGATTTCTAATTGATGGAGAAAGGTCTGGCGGCAAGAAAAGCTGCTTCAAGGAGGTTGTCAAGTGTTTTCGCTCGACGATTCCATTCTTGGGTGGTTGGTTTGGCCCTTGTTCCTGTAACTCGAATCCCAGCCCGGTATATCCCATTTTAATTTTACACCATTGTGAACCTTATGCCTTTTTTACTCTCTGATAGAGGTTCTCAGCATTGAAAAATCTTCGTAAACGAAATCACTCGTGTATATGTTGATATTTAAGAGATATACAGTCAAGAAAATCAAGCGCGATGGTGATATATATGCGGATTAGACACCAAAAAAAACACTCAACAAATGGCTACAATTTAAGGAATGTGATTAGTGAAGGCATCAGATTCCTAATTGATGGAGAAAGGTCTGGTGGCAAGAAAAGCTGCTTCTAGTAGCTTGTCAAGTGTTTTCGCTTGACGATTCCATTCTTGGGTGGTTGTTTTGGCCCTTGTTCCTATAACTCGAATCCTAGCCCGGTATATCCCATTTTAATTTTACACCATTGTGAACCTTACGCCTTTTTTACTCTCTGATCGAGGTTCTCGGGATTGAAAAATCTTCGTAAACTAAATCAAACGTGTATATGTTGACATTTAAGAGATATACAGTCAAGAAAATCAAGGGCAATGGTGATATTTATGCGGATTAGACAACAAAAAAAACACTCAACAAATGGTTACAATTTAAGGAATGTGTTTAGTGACGGCATCAGATTCCTAATTGATGGAGAAAGGTCTGGTGGCAAGAAAAGCTGCTTCTAGGAGGTTGTCAAGTGTTTTCGCTCGACGATTCCATTCTGGGGTGGTTGGTTTGGCCCTTGTTCCTGTAACTCGAATCCTTGCCCGGTATATCCCATTTTAATTTTACACCATTGTGAACCTTACGCCTTTTTTACTCTCTGATACAGGTTCTCGGCATTGAAAAATCTTTGTACACTAAATCACACGTGTATATGTTGACATTTAAGAGATAAACAGTCAAGAAAATCAAGGGCAATGGTGATATATATGCGGATTAGACACAAAAAAAACACTCAACAAATGGCTACAATTTAAGGAATGTGTTTAGTGACAGCATCAGATTCCTAATTGATGGAGAAAGGTCTGGTGGCAAGAAACGCTGCTTCTAGGAGGTTGTCAAGTGTTTTCACTCGACGATTCCATTCTTGGGTGGTTGGTTTGGCCCTTGTTCCTGTAACTCGAATCCCAGCCTGGTATGTCCCATTTTAATTTTACACCATTGTGAACCTAATGCCTTTTTTACTCTCTGATAGAGGTTCTCAGTATTGAAAAATCTTCCTAAACGAAATCACACGTGTATATGTTGATATTTAAAAGATATACAGTCAAGAAAATCAAGGGCAATGGTGATATATATGTGGATTAGACACCAAAAAAAAACACTCAACACATGGCTACAATTTAATGAATGTGTTTAGTGATGGCATCAGATTCCTAATTGATGGAGAAAGGTCTGGTGGCAAGAAAAGCTGCTTCTAGGAGGTTGTCAAGTGTTTTCGCTCGACGATTCCTTTCTTGGGTGGTTGGTTTGGCCCTTGTTCCTGTAACTCGAATCCTAGCCCGGTATATCCCATTTTAATTTTGCACCATTGTGAACCTTACGCCTTTTTTACTCTCTGATCGAAGTTCTCGGCATTGAAAAATCTTCGTAAACTAAATCAAACTTGTATATGTTGACATTTAAGAGATATACAGTCAAGAAAATCAATGGCAATGGTGATATATATGCGGATTAGACACCAAAAAAACACTCAACAAATGGCTACAATTTAAGGAATGTGTTGAGTGATGGCATCAGATTCCTAATTGATAGAGAAAGGTCTGGTGGCAAGAAAAGCTGCTTCTAGGAGGTTGTCAAGTGTTTTCGCTCGACGATTCCATTTTGGGGTGGTTGGTTTGGCCCTTGTTCCTGTAACTCGAATCCTAGCCCGATATATCCCATTTTAATTTTACACCATTGTGAACCTTACGCCTTTTTTACTCTCTGATCGAGGTTCTCGGCATTGAAAAATCTTCGTAAACTAAATCAAACTTGTATATGTTGACATTTAAGAGATATACAGTCAAGAAAATCAAGGGCAATGGTGATATATATGCGGATTAGACACCAAAAAAAACACTCACCAAATGGCTACAATTTAAGGAATGTGTTTAGTGACGGCATCAGATTCCTAATTGATGGAGAAAGGTCTGGTGGCAAGAAAAGCTGCTTCTAGGAGGTTGTCAAGTGTTTTCGCTCAACGATTCCATTCTGGGGTGGTTGGTTTGGCCCTTGTTCCTGTAACTCGAATCCTAGACCGGTATATTCCATTTTAATTTTACACCATTGTGAACCTTACGCCTTTTTTACTCTCTGATACAGGTTCTCGGCGTTCAAAAATCTTTGTACACTAAATCACACGAGTATATATTGACATTTAAGAGATATACAGTCAAGAAAATCAAGGGCAATGGTGATATATTTGCGGATTAGACACAAAAAAAAAACACTCAACAAATGGCTACAATTTAAGGAATGTGTTTAGTGACGGGATCAGATTCGTAATTGATGGAGAAATGTCTGGTGGCAAGAATAGCTGCTTCTAGGAGGTTGTCAAGTGTTTTCGCTCGACGATTTCATTCTTGGGTGGTTGTTTTGGCCCTTGTTCCTGTAACTTGAATCCCAGCACGGTATATCTCATTTTAATTTTACACCAATGTGAACCTTATGCCTTTTTTACTCTCTGATAGAGGTTCTCAGCATTGAAAAATCTTCCTAAACGAAATCACACGTGTATATGTTGATATTTAAGAGATATACAATCAAGAAAATCGAGGGCAATGGTGATATATATGCGGATTAGACACCAAAAAAAACACTCAACAAATGGCTACAATTTAAGGAATGTGTTTAGTGACGGCATCAGATTCCTAATTTATGGAGAAAGGTCTGGTGGCAAGAAAAGCTACTTCTAGGAGGTTGTCAAGTGTTTTCACTCGACGATTCCATTTTTGGGTGGTTGGTTTGGCCCTTGTTCCTGTAACTCGAATCCTAGCCCGGTATATTCCATTTTAATTTTACACCATTGTGAACCTTACGCCTTTTTTACTCTCTGATACAGGTTCTCGGCGTCGAAAAATCTTTGTACACTAAATCACACGTGTATATATTGACATTTAAGAGATATACAGTCAAGAAAATCAAGGGCAATGGTGATATATATGCGGATTAGACACCAAAAAAAACACTCAACAAATGGCTACAATTTAAGGAATGTGTTTAGTGACGGCATCAGATTCCTAATTGATGGAGAAAGGTCTGGTGGCAAGAAAAGCTGCTTGTAGGAGGTTGTCAAGTGTTTTCGCTCAACGATTCCATTCTGGGGTGGTTGGTTTGGCCCTTGTTCCTGTAACTCGAATCCTAGACCGGTATATTCCATTTTAATTTTACACCATTGTGAACCTTACGCCTTTTTTACTCTCTGATACAGGTTCTCGGCGTTCAAAAATCTTTGTACACTAAATCACACGAGTATATATTGACATTTAAGAGATATACAGTCAAGAAAATCAAGGGCAATGGTGATATATATGCGGATTAGACACAAAAAAAAACACTCAACAAATGGCTACAATTTAAGGAATGTGTTTAGTGACGGCATCAGATTCGTAATTGATGGAGAAATGTCTGGTGGCAAGAATAGCTGCTTCTAGGAGGTTGTCAAGTGTTTTCGCTCGACGATTCCATTCTTGGGTGGTTGGTTTGGCCCTTGTTCCTGTAACTCGAATCCTAGCACGGTATATCTCATTTTAATTTTACACCAATGTGAACCTTATGCCTTTTTTACTCTCTGATAGAGGTTCTCAGCATTGAAAAATCTTCCTAAACGAAATCACACGTGTATATGTTGATATTTAAGAGATATGCAATCAAGAAAATCGAGGGCAATGGTGATATATATGCGGATTAGACACCAAAAAAAACACTCAACAAATGGCTACAATTTAAGAAATGTGTTTAGTGACGGCATCAGATTCCTAATTTATGGAGAAAGGTCTGGTGGCAAGAAAAGCTACTTCTAGGAGGTTGTCAAGTGTTTTCGCTTGACGATTCCATTCTTGGGTGGTTGGTTTGGCCCTTGTTCCTGTAACTCGAATCCTAGCCCGGTATATCCCATTTTAATTTTACACCATTGTGAACCTTACGGCTTTTTTACTCTCTGATCGAGGTTCTCGGGATTGAAAAATCTTCGTAAACTAAATCAAACGTGTATATGTTGACATTTAAGAGATATACAGTCAAGAAAATCAAGGGCAATGGTGATATATATGCGGATTAGACAACAAAAAAAACACTCAACAAATGGTTACAATTTAAGGAATGTGTTTAGTGACGGCATCAGATTCCTAATTGATGGAGAAAGGTCTGGTGGCAAGAAAAGCTGCTTCTAGGAGGTTGTCAAGTGTTTTCGCTCGACGATTCCATTCTGGGGTGGTTGGTTTGGCCCTTGTTCCTGTAACTCGAATCCTTGCCCGGTATATCCCATTTTAATTTTACACCATTGTGAACCTTACGCCTTTTTTACTCTCTGATACAGGTTCTCGGCGTTGAAAAATCTTTGTACACTAAATCACACGTGTATATGTTGACATTTAAGAGATATACAGTCAAGAAAATCAAGGGCAATGGTGATATATATGCGGATTAGACACAAAAAAAACACTCAACAAATGGCTACAATTTAAGGAATGTGTTTAGTGACAGCATCAGATTCCTAATTGATGGAGAAAGGTCTGGTGGCAAGAAACGCTGCTTCTAGGAGGTTGTCAAGTGTTTTCGCTCGACGATTCCATTCTTGGGTGGTTGGTTTGGCCCTTGTTCCTGTAACTCGAATCCCAGCCTGGTATATCCCATTTTAATTTTACACCATTGTGAACCTTATGCCTTTTTTACTCTCTGATAGAGGTTCTCAGTATTGAAAAATCTTCCTAAACGAAATCACACGTGTATATGTTGATATTTAAGAGATATACAGTCAAGAAAATCAAGGGCAATGGTGATATATATGCAGATTAGACACCAAAAAAAAACACTCAACACATGGCTACAATTTAATGAATGTGTTTAGTGATGGCATCAGATTCCTAATTGATGGAGAAAGGTCTGGTGGCAAGAAAAGCTGCTTCTAGGAGGTTGTCAAGTGTTTTCGCTCGACGATTCCTTTCTTGGGTGGTTGGTTTGGCCCTTGTTCCTGTAACTCGAATCCTAGCCCGGTATATCCCATTTTAATTTTGCACCATTGTGAACCTTACGCCTTTTTTACTCTCTGATCGAAGTTCTCGGCATTGAAAAATCTTCGTAAACTAAATCAAACTTGTATATGTTGACATTTAAGAGATATACAGTCAAGAAAATCAAAGGCAATGGTGATATATATGCGGATTAGACACCAAAAAAACACTCAACAAATGGCTACAATTTAAGGAATGTGTTGAGTGATGGCATCAGATTCCTAATTGATGGAGAAAGGTCTGGTGCCAAGAAAAGCTGCTTCTAGGAGGTTGTCAAGTGTTTTCGCTCGACGATTCCATTCTGGGGTGGTTGGTTTGGCCCTTGTTCCTGTAACTCGAATCCTAGCCCGATATATCCCATTTTAATTTTACACCATTGTGAACCTTACGCCTTTTTTACTCTCTGATCGAAGTTCTCGGCATTGAAAAATCTTCGTAAACTAAATCAAACGTGTATATGTTGACATTTAAGAGATATACAGTCAAGAAAATCAAGGGCAATGGTGATATATATGCGGATTAGACACCAAAAAAGCACTCAACAAATGGCTACAATTTAAGGAATGTGTTTAGTGACGGCATCAGATTCCTAATTGATGGAGAAAGGCCTGGTGGCAAGAAAAACTACTTCTAGGAGGTTGTCAAGGGTTTTCGCTCGAGGATTCCATTCTGCGGTGGTTGGTTTGGCCCTTGTTACTGTAACTCGAATCCTAGCCCGGTATATCCCATTTTAATTTTACACCATTGTGAACCTTACGCCTTTTTTATTCTCTGATACAGGTTCTCGGCATTGAAAAATCTTCGTACACTAAATCACACGTGTATATGTTGACATTTAAGAGATATACAGTCAAGAAAATCAAGGGCAATGGTGATATATATGCGGATTGGACACAAAAAAAAAACTCAACAAATGGCTACAATTTAAGGAATGTGTTTAGTGACGGCATCAGATTCCTAATTGATGGAGAAAGGTATGGTGGTAAGAAACGCTGCTTCTAAGAGGTTGTCAAGTGTTTCCGCTCGACGATTCCATTCTTGGGTGGTTGGTTTGACCCTTGTTCCTGTAACTCAAATCCCAGCCCGGTATATCCCATTTAAATTTTACACCATTGTGAACCTTATGCCTTTTTTACTCTCTGATAGAGGTTCTCAGCATTGAAAAATCTTCCTAAACGAAATCGCACGTGTATATGTTGTTATTTAAGAGATATACAGTCAAGAAAATCAAGGGCAATGGTTAAATATATGCGGATTAGACAACAAAAAAAAACACTCAACAAATGGCTACATTTTAAGGAATGTTTTTTTGTGACGGCATCGGATTCCTAATTGATGGAGAAAGGTCTGGTGGCAAGAAAAGCTGCTTCTAGGAGGTTGTCAAGTGTTTTCGCTCGACGATTCCATTTTTGGGTCGTTGGTTTGGCCCTTGTTCCTGTAACTAGAATCCTAGCCCGGTATATCCCATTTTAATTTTACACCATTGTGAACCTTACGCCCTTTTTACTCTCTGATCGAGGTTCTCAGCATTGAAAAATCTTCGTAAATAAAATCACACGTGTATATGTTGATATATAAGAGATATACAGTCAAGAAAATCAAGGGCAATGGTGATATATATACGGATTAGACACCAAAAAAACACTCAACACATGGTTACAATTTAATGAATGTGTTTAGTGACGGCATCAGATTCCTAATTGATGGGGAAAGGTCTGGTGGCAAGAAAAGCTGCTTCTAGGAGGTTGTCAAGTGTTTTTGCTCGACGATTCCTTTCTTGGGTGGTTGTTTTGGCCCTTGTTCCTGTAACTCGAATCCTAGCCCGGTATATCCCATTTTAATTTTGCACTATTGTGAACCTTACGCCTTTTTTACTCTCTGATCGAGGTTCTCGGCATTGAAAAATCTTCGTAAACTAAATCAAACGTGTATATGTTGACATTTAAGAGATATACAGTCAAGAAAATCAAGGGCAATGGTGATATATATGCGGATTAGACACCAAAAAAACACTCAACAAATGGCTACAATTTAAGGAATGTGTTGAGTGACGGCATCAGATTCCTAATTGATGGAGAAAGGTCTGGTGGCAAGAAAAGCTGCTTCTAGGAGGTTGTCAAGTGTTTTCGCTCGACGATTCCATTATGTGGGTGGTTGGTTTGGCCCTTGTTCCTGTAACTTGAATCCTTGCCCGGTATATATCCCATTTTAATTTTACACCATTGTGAACCTTACGCCTTTTTTACTCTCTGATCGAGGTTCTCGGCATTGAAAAATCTTCGTAAACTAAATCAAACGTGTATATGTTGACATTTAAGAGATATACAGTAAAGAAAATCAAGGGCAATAGTGATATATATGCGGATTAGACACCAAAAAAAACACTCAACAAATGGCTAAAATTTAAGGAATGTGTTGAGTGACGGCATCAAATTCCTAATTGATGGAGAAAGGTCTGGTGGCAAGAAAAGCTGCTTCTAAGAGGTTGTCAAGTGTTTTCGCTCGACGATTCCATTCTACGGTGGTTGGTTTGGCCCTTGTTCCTGTAACTCGAATCCTAGCCCGGTATATCCCATTTTAATTTTACACCATTGTGAACCTTACGCCTTTTTTACTCTCTGATCGAGGTTCTCGGCATTGAAAAATCTTCGTAAACTAAATCAAACTTGTATATGTTGACATTTAAGAGATATACAGTCAAGAAAATCAAGGGCAATGGTGATATATATGCGGATTAGACACCAAAAAAACACTCAACAAATGGCTACAATTTAAGGAATGTGTTTAGTGACGGCATCAGATTCCTAATTGATGGAGAAAGGTCTGGTGGCAAGAAAAGCTGCTTCTAGGAGGTTGTCAAGTGTTTTCGCTCGACGATTCCATTCTGGGGTGGTTGGTTTGGCCCTTGTTCCTGTAACTCGAATCCTAGCCCGATATATCCCATTTTAATTTTACACCATTGTGAACCTTACGCCTTTTTTACTCTCTGATCGAAGTTCTCGGCATTGAAAAATCTTCGTAAACTAAATCAAACTTGTATATGTTGACATTTAAGAGATATACAGTCAAGAAAATCAATGGCAATGGTGATATATATGCGGATTAGACACCAAAAAAACACTCAACAAATGGCTACAATTTAAGGAATGTGTTGAGTGATGGCATCAGATTCCTAATTGATGGAGAAAGGTCTGGTGCCAAGAAAAGCTGCTTCTAGGAGGTTGTCAAGTGTTTTCGCTCGACGATTCCATTCTGGGGTGGTTGGTTTGGCCCTTGTTCCTGTAACTCGAATCCTAGCCCGATATATCCCATTTTAATTTTACACCATTGTGAACCTTACGCCTTTTTTACTCTCTGATCGAAGTTCTCGGCATTGAAAAATCTTCGTAAACTAAATCAAACGTGTATATGTTGACATTTAAGAGATATACAGTCAAGAAAATCAAGGGCAATGGTGATATATATGCGGATTAGACACCAAAAAAGCACTCAACAAATGGCTACAATTTAAGGAATGTGTTTAGTGACGGCATCAGATTCCTAATTGATGGAGAAAGGCCTGGTGGCAAGAAAAACTACTTCTAGGAGGTTGTCAAGGGTTTTCGCTCGAGGATTCCATTCTGCGGTGGTTGGTTTGGCACTTGTTACTGTAACTCGAATCCTAGCCCGGTATATCCCATTTTAATTTTACACCATTGTGAACCTTACGCCTTTTTTATTCTCTGATACAGGTTCTCGGCATTGAAAAATCTTCGTACACTAAATCACACGTGTATATGTTGACATTTAAGAGATATACAGTCAAGAAAATCAAGGGCAATGGTGATATATATGCGGATTGGACACAAAAAAAAAACTCAACAAATGGCTACAATTTAAGGAATGTGTTTAGTGACGGCATCAGATTCCTAATTGATGGAGAAAGGTATGGTGGTAAGAAACGCTGCTTCTAAGAGGTTGTCAAGTGTTTCCGCTCGACGATTCCATTCTTGGGTGGTTGGTTTGACCCTTGTTCCTGTAACTCAAATCCCAGCCCGGTATATCCCATTTAAATTTTACACCATTGTGAACCTTATGCCTTTTTTACTCTCTGATAGAGGTTCTCAGCATTGAAAAATCTTCCTAAACGAAATCACACGTGTATATGTTGTTATTTAAGAGATATACAGTCAAGAAAATCAAGGGCAATGGTTAAATATATGCGGATTAGACAACAAAAAAAAACACTCAACAAATGGCTACATTTTAAGGAATGTTTTTTTGTGACGGCATCGGATTCCTAATTGATGGAGAAAGGTCTGGTGGCAAGAAAAGCTGCTTCTAGGAGGTTGTCAAGTGTTTTCGCTCGACGATTCCATTTTTGGGTCGTTGGTTTGGCCCTTGTTCCTGTAACTAGAATCCTAGCCCGGTATATCCCATTTTAATTTTACACCATTGTGAACCTTACGCCCATTTTACTCTCT
This sequence comes from Helianthus tuberosus, assembly GCA_030545235.1. Classification (NCBI taxonomy): domain Eukaryota; kingdom Viridiplantae; phylum Streptophyta; class Magnoliopsida; order Asterales; family Asteraceae; genus Helianthus; species Helianthus tuberosus. The sequence goes on from JARYGA010041839.1 coordinate 15,554, forward strand.
GATCGAGGTTCTCAGCATTGAAAAATCTTCGTAAATAAAATCACACGTGTATATGTTGATATATAAGAGATATACAGTCAAGAAAATCAAGGGCAATGGTGATATATATACGGATTAGACACCAAAAAAACACTCAACACATGGTTACAATTTAATGAATGTGTTTAGTGACGGCATCAGATTCCTAATTGATGGGGAAAGGTCTGGTGGCAAGAAAAACTGCTTCTTGGAGGTTGTCAAGTGTTTTTGCTCGACGATTCCTTTCTTGGGTGGTTGTTTTAGCCCTTGTTCCTGTAACTCGAATCCTAGCCCGGTATATCCCATTTTAATTTTGCACTATTGTGAACCTTACGCCTTTTTTACTCTCTGATCGAGGTTCTCGGCATTGAAAAATCTTCGTAAACTAAATCAAACGTGTATATGTTGACATTTAAGAGATATACAGTCAAGAAAATCAAGGGCAATGGTGATATATATGCGGATTAGACACCAAAAAAACACTCAACAAATGGCTACAATTTAAGGAATGTGTTGAGTGACGGCATCAGATTCCTAATTGATGGAGAAAGGTCTGGTGGCAAGAAAAGCTGCTTCTAGGAGGTTGTCAAGTGTTTTCGCTCGACGATTCCATTATGTGGGTGGTTGGTTTGGCCCTTGTTCCTGTAACTTGAATCCTTGCCCGGTATATATCCCATTTTAATTTTACACCATTGTGAACCTTACGCCTTTTTTACTCTCTGATCGAGGTTCTCGGCATTGAAAAATCTTCGTAAACTAAATCAAACGTGTATATGTTGACATTTAAGAGATATACAGTAAAGAAAATCAAGGGCAATAGTGATATATATGCGGATTAGACACCAAAAAAAACACTCAACAAATGGCTAAAATTTAAGGAATGTGTTGAGTGACGGCATCAAATTCCTAATTGATGGAGAAAGGTCTGGTGGCAAGAAAAGCTGCTTCTAAGAGGTTGTCAAGTGTTTTCGCTCGACGATTCCATTCTACGGTGGTTGGTTTGGCCCTTGTTCCTGTAACTCGAATCTTAGCCCGGTATATCCCATTTTAATTTTACACCATTGTGAACCTTACGCCTTTTTTACTCTCTGATCGAGGTTCTCGGCATTGAAAAATCTTCGTAAACTAAATCAAACTTGTATATGTTGACATTTAAGAGATATACAGTCAAGAAAATCAAGGGCAATGGTGATATATATGCGGATTAGACACCAAAAAAAACACTCAACAAATGGCTACAATTTAAGGAATGTGTTTAGTGACGGCATCAGATTCCTAATTGATGGAGAAAGGTCTGGTGGCAAGAAAAGCTGCTTCTAGGAGGTTGTCAAGTGTTTTCGCTCGACGATTCCATTCTGGGGTGGTTGGTTTGGCCCTTGTTCCTGTAACTCGAATCCTAGCCCGATATATCCCATTTTAATTTTACACCATTGTGAACCTTACGCCTTTTTTACTCTCTGATCGAAGTTCTCGGCATTGAAAAATCTTCGTAAACTAAATCAAACTTGTATATGTTGACATTTAAGAGATATACAGTCAAGAAAATCAATGGCAATGGTGATATATATGCGGATTAGACACCAAAAAAACACTCAACAAATGGCTACAATTTAAGGAATGTGTTGAGTGATGGCATCAGATTCCTAATTGATGGAGAAAGGTCTGGTGGCAAGAAAAGCTGCTTCTAGGAGGTTGTCAAGTGTTTTCGCTCTACGATTCCATTCTGGGGTGGTTGGTTTGGCCCTTGTTCCTGTAACTCGAATCCTAGCCCGATATATCCCATTTTAATTTTACACCATTGTGAACCTTACGCCTTTTTTACTCTCTGATCGAAGTTCTCAGCATTGAAAAATCTTCGTAAACTAAATCAAACGTGTATATGTTGACATTTAAGAGATATACAGTCAAGAAAATCAAGGGCAATGGTGATATATATGCGGATTAGACACCAAAAAAGCACTCAACAAATGGCTACAATTTAAGGAATGTGTTTAGTGACGGCATCAGATTCCTAATTGATGGAGAAAGGCCTGGTGGCAAGAAAAACTACTTCTAGGAGGTTGTCAAGGGTTTTCGCTCGAGGATTCCATTCTGCGGTGGTTGGTTTGGCCCTTGTTACTGTAACTCGAATCCTAGCCCGGTATATCCCATTTTAATTTTACACCATTGTGAACCTTACGCCTTTTTTATTCTCTGATACAGGTTCTCGGCATTGAAAAATCTTCGTACACTAAATCACACGTGTATATGTTGACATTTAAGAGATATACAGTCAAGAAAATCAAGGGCAATGGTGATATATATGCGGATTGGACACAAAAAAAAAACACTCAACAAATCGCTACAATTTAAGGAATGTGTTTAGTGACGGCATCAGATTCCTAATTGATGGAGAAAGGTATGGTGGTAAGAAACGCTGCTTCTAAGAGGTTGTCAAGTGTTTCCGCTCGACGATTCCATTCTTGGGTGGTTGGTTTGGCCCTTGTTCCTGTAACTCAAATCCCAGCCCGGTATATCCCATTTAAATTTTACACCATTGTGAACCTTATGCCTTTTTTACTCTCTGATAGAGGTTCTCAGCATTGAAAAATCTTCCTAAACGAAATCACACGTGTATATGTTGTTATTTAAGAGATATACAGTCAAGAAAATCAAGGGCAATGGTTAAATATATGCGGATTAGACAACAAAAAAAAACACTCAACAAATGGCTACATTTTAAGGAATGTTTTTTTGTGACGGCATCGGATTCCTAATTGATGGAGAAAGGTCTGGTGGCAAGAAAAGCTGCTTCTAGGAGGTTGTCAAGTGTTTTCGCTCGACGATTCCATTTTTGGGTGGTTGGTTTGGCCCTTGTTCCTGTAACTAGAATCCTAGCCCGGTATATCCCATTTTAATTTTACACCATTGTGAACCTTACGCCTTTTTTACTCTCTGATCGAGGTTCTCAGCATTGAAAAATCTTCGTAAATAAAATCACACGTGTATATGTTGATATATAAGAGATATACAGTCAAGAAAATCAAGGGCAATGGTGATATATATGCGGATTAGACACCAAAAAAAACACTCAACACATGGTTACAATTTAATGAATGTGTTTAGTGACGGCATCAGATTCCTAATTGATGGGGAAAGGTCTGGTGGCAAGAAAAGCTGCTTCTAGGAGGTTGTCAAGTTTTTTCGCTCGACGATTCCTTTCTTGGGTGGTTGGTTTGGCCCTTGTTCCTGTAACTCGAATCCAAGCCCGGTATATCCCATTTTAATTTTGCATCATTGTGAACCTTACGCCTTTTTTACTCTCTGATCGAGGTTCTCGGCATTGAAAAATCTTCGTAAACTAAATCAAACGTGTATATGTTGACATTTAAGAGATATACAGTCAAGAAAATCAAGGGCAATGGTGATATATATGCGGATTAGACACCAAAAAAAACACTCAACAAATGGCTACAATTTAAGGAATGTGTTGAGTGACGGCATCAGATTCCTAATTGATGGAGAAAGGTCTGGTGGCAAGAAAAGCTGCTTCTAGGAGGTTGTCAAGTGTTTTCGCTCGACGATTCCATTCTGGGGTGGTTGGTTTGGCCCTTGTTCCTGTAACTCGAATCCTTGCCCGGTATATATCCCATTTTAATTTTACACCATTGTGAACCTTACGCCTTTTTTACTCTCTGATCGAGGTTCTCGGCATTGAAAAAGCTTCGTAAACTAAATCAAACGTGTATATGTTGACATTTAAGAGATATACAGTAAAGAAAATTAAGGGCAATGGTGATTGATATATATGCGGATTAGACACCAAAAAAAAACACTCAAGAAATGGCTAAAATTTAAGGAATGTGTTGAGTGACGGCATCAAATTCCTAATTGATGGAGAAAGGTCTGGTGGCAAGAAAAGCTGCTTCTAAGAGGTTGTCAAGTGTTTTCGCTCGACGATTCCATTCTACGGTGGTTGGTTTGGCCCTTGTTCCTGTAACTCGAATCCTAGCCCGGTATATCCCATTTTAATTTTACACCATTGTGAACCTTACGCCTTTTTTACTCTCTGATCGAGGTTCTCGGCATTGAAAAATCTTCGTAAACTAAATCAAACTTGTATATGTTGACATTTAAGAGATATACAGTCAAGAAAATCATGGGCAATGGTGATATATATGCGGATTAGACACCAAAAAAAACACTCAACAAATGGCTACAATTTAAGGAATGTGTTTAGTGACAGCATCAGATTCCTAATTGATGGAGAAAGGTCTGGTGGCAAGAAAAGCTGCTTCTAGGAGGTTGTCAAGTGTTTTTGCTCGACGATTCCATTCTGGGGTGGATGGTTTGGCCCTTGTTCCTGTAACTCGAATCCTAGACCGGTATATTCCATTTTAATTTTACACCATTGTGAACCTTACGCCTTTTTTACTCTCTGATACAGGTTCTCGGCGTTGAAAAATCTTTGTACACTAAATCACACGTGTATATATTGACATTTAAGAGATATATTGTCAAGAAAATCAAGGGCAATGGTGATATATATGCGGATTAGACACAAAAAAAAACACTCAACAAATGGCTACAATTTAAGGAATGTGTTTAGTGACGGCATCAGATTCCTAATTGATGGAGAAAGGTCTGGTGGCAAGAAAAGCTGCTTCTAGGAGGTTGTCAAGTGTTTTCGCTCGACGATTCCATTCTTGGGTGGTTGGTTTGGCCATTGTTCCTGTAACTCGAATCCCAGCACGGTATATCCCATTTTAATTTTACACCAATGTGAACCTTATGCCTTTTTACTCTCTGATAGAGGTTCTCAGCATTGAAAAATCTTCCTAAACGAAATCACACGTGTATATCTTGATATTTAAGAGATATACAGTCAAGAAAATCGAGGGCAATAGTGATATATATGCGGATTAGACACCAAAAAAAACACTCAACAAATGGCTACAATTTAAGGAATGTGTTTAGTGACGGCATCAGATTCCTAATTGATGGAGAAAGGTCTGGTGGCAAGAAAAGCTGCTTCTAGGAGGTTGTCAAGTGTTTACGCTCGACGATTCCATTTTTGGGTGGTTGGTTTGGCCCTTGTTCCTGTAACTCGAATCCTAGCCCGGTATATTCCATTTTAATTTTACCCCATTGTGAACCTTACGCCTTTTTTACTCTCTGATCGAGGTTCTCGGCATTGAAAAATCTTCGTAAACTAAATCAAACTTGTATATGTTGACATTTAAGAGATATACAGTCAAGAAAATCAAGGGCAATGGTGATATATATCCGGATTAGACACCAAAAAAAACACTCAACAAATGGCTACAATTTAAGGAATGTGTTTAGTGACGGCATCAGATTCCTAATTGATGGAGAAAGGTGTGGTGGCAAGAAAAGCTGCTTCTAGGAGGTTGTTAAGTGTTTTCGCACGACGATTCCATTCTGGGGTGGTTGGTTTGGCCCTTGTTCCGGTAACTCGAATCCTAGACCGGTATATTCCATTTTAATTTTACACCATTGTGAACCTTACGCCTTTTTTACTCTCTGATACAGGTTCTCGGCGTTGAAAAATCTTTGTACACTAAATCACACGTGTATATATTGACATTTAAGAGATATACTGTCAAGAAAATCAAGGGCAATTGTGATATATATGCGGATTAGACACAAAAAAAAACACTCAACAAATGGCTACAATTTAAGGAATGTGTTTAGTGACGGCATCAGATTCCTAATTGATGGAGAAAGGTCTGGTGGCAAGAAAAGCTGCTTCTAGGAGGTTGTCAAGTGTTTTCGCTCGACGATTCCATTCTTGGGTGGTTGGTTTGGCCCTTGTTCCTGTAACTCGAATCCCAGCACGGTATATCCCATTTTAATTTTACACCAATGTGAACCTTATGCCTTTTTACTCTCTGATAGAGGTTCTCAGCATTGAAAAATCTTCCTAAACGAAATCACACGTGTATATCTTGATATTTAAGAGATATACCGTCAAAAAAATCGAGGGCAATGGTGATATATATGCGGATTAGACACCAAAAAAACACTCAACAAATGGCTACAATTTAAGGAATGTGTTTAGTGACGGCATCAGATTCCTAATTGATGGAGAAAGGTCTGGTGGCAAGAAAAGCTGCTTCGAGGAGGTTGTCAAGTGTTTTCGCTCGACGATTCCATTTTTGGCTGGTTGGTTTGGCCCTTGTTCCTGTAACTCGAAACCTAGCCCGGTATATTTCATTTTAATTTTACACCATTGTGAACCTTACGCCTTTTTTACTCTCTGATACAGGTTCTCGGCGTTGAAAAATCTTTGTACACTAAATCACACGTGTATATATTGACATTTAAGAGATATACAGTCAAGAAAATCAAGGGCAAGGGTGATATATATGCGGATTAGACACCAAAAAAACACTCAACAAATGGCTACAATTTAAGGAATGTGTTTAGTGACGGCATCAGATTCCTGATTGATGGAGAAAGGTCTGGTGGCAAGAAAAGCTGCTTCTAGGAGGTTGTCAAGTGCTTTCGCTCGACGATTCCATTCTTGGGTGGTTGGTTTGGCCCTTGTTCCTGTAACTCGAATCCCAGCCCGGTATATCTCATTTTATTTTTACACCAATGTGAACCTTATGCCTTTTTTACTCTCTGATACAGGTTCTCAGCATTGAAAAATCTTCCTAAACGAAATCACACGTGTATATGTTGATAATTAAGAGATATACAGTCAAGAAAATCAAGGGCATTGGTGATATATATGCGGATTAGACACCAAAAAAAACACTCAACAAATGGCTACAATTTAAGGAATGTGTTTAGTGACGGCATCAGATTCCTAATTTATGGAGAAAGGTCTGGTGGCAAGAAAAGCTGCTTCTAGGAGGTTGTCAAGTGTTTTCACTCGATGATTCCATTTTTGGGTCGTTGGTTTGGCCCTTGTTCCTGTAACTCGAATCCTATCCCGGTATATCCCATTTTAATTTTACACCATTGTGAACCTTACGCCTTTTTTACGCTCTGATCGAGGATCTCGGCATTGAAAAGTCTTCGTAAACGAAATCACACGTGTATATGTTGATATTTAAGAGATATACAGTCAAGAAAATCAAGGGCAATAGTGATATATATGCGGATTAGACACCAGAAAAAACACTCAACACATGGCTACAATTTAATGAATGTGTTTAGTGACGGCATCAGATTCCTAATTGATGGAGAAAAGTCTGGTGGCAAGAAAAGTTGCTTCTAGGAGGTTGTCAAGTGTTTTCGCTCGACGATTCCTTTCTTGGGTGGTTGGTTTGGCCCTTGTTCCTGTAACTCGAATCCTAGCCCGGTATATCCCATTTTAATTTTACACCGTTGTGAACCTTACGCCTTTTTTACTCTCTGATCGAGGTTCTCGGCATTGAAAAATCTTCGTAAACTAAATCAAACGTGTATATGTTGATATTTAAGAGTTATACAGTCAAGAAAATCAAGGGCAATGGTGATATATATGTGGATTAGACACCAAAAAAGCACTCAACAAATGGCTACAATTTAAGGAATGTGATTAGTGACGGCATCAGATTCCTAATTGATGGAGAAAGGCCTGGTGGCAAGAAAAACTGCTTCTAGGAGGTTGTCAAGTGTTTTCGCTCGAGGATTCCATTCTGCGGTGGTTGGTTTGGCCCTTGTTCCTGTAACTCGAATCCTAGCCCGGTATATCCCATTTTAATTTTACACCATTGTGAACCTTACGCCTTTTTTACTCTCTGATACAAGTTCTCGGCATTGAAAAATCTTCGTACACTCAATCACGCGTGTATATGTTGACATTTAAGAGATATACAGTCAAGAAAATCAAGGGCAATGGTGATATATATGCGGATTGGACACAAAAAAAAACACTCAACAAATGGCTACAATTTAAGGAATGTGTTTAGTGACGGCATCAGATTCCTAATTGATGGAGAAAGGTCTGGTGGTAAGAAAAGCTGCTTCTAGGAGGTTATCAAGTGTTTTCGCTCGACGATTCCATTCTTGGGTGGTTGGTTTGGCCCTTGTTCCTGTAACTCGAATCCCAGCCCGGTATATCTCATTTTAATTTTACACCATTGTGAACCTTACTCCTTTTTTACTCTCTGATACAGGTTCTCGGCTGTAGGATCGTGTTTCGACCCAAATGAGTCGTTCAGAGGCGTTCAACTTCGTTTTAGGTGCGGAATAACAAGAAACGGAGGTAGAGACAGCTTGCAATTCACTTAATCTACTGATTTTATTAATCTGGCAACGTTTACAGCTCGATCTTCACACCGGCAGCACCTCGGTATGGATTTTGACAAAGTTACAAATGAGATCCGCTTATGGGGTATTTATAGTGTTGGTAGGTCCCCACATATGGACATGTTCGTATAAGCGGACCTGAACAGGTAGGTTCCCATATACGGACATGTACGAATAAGCGGACCTAACCAAATAGGTTCCCATATACGGACATGACACATAAGCGGACCTCCTATGTCCGTATAAGCGGACCTACTCTCTAAATCACAAATTCTCTCCAGTTTTCTCGTAAAACGTGCCCTGATCTAACAATCTAAAACTAAGACTCGATACAAGACGAAGTCGACAGATGTAGTGCACCAACAGACTCCCCCTCAGATGTTGACGAGTCGACTATCGAGTCACGACAATGTTGTATCTTCACATCTTCAGTCTTGATCAGTCTCTGGGCTTTTCTCTCTCTTTATCTTCATCAACAGACTCCTTTTTAACAGTATCTGCTTGAATATCATCAGACTTTCCCTCTCGATTTGCTGGCATTTCTTTGTTCTTCAGCAACATCTACTTCAGGATCTTTGTATGACTTTCACAGCAATTCATTTCCAGAGTCGAAACTTGACTATTCCTGCACATTCTTAACCCAGAAATGAATTTCTAAATCAATTTAAATGCACCAACATTCTGATATAATCAGATGACTCCCTCTCATAAACATAAGCATCAACAATCACTCTCCCTCAGATCACAAACTCATGATGAACCATTTGATGATTTAGAAAATACATTTTGACATTTTAAAACACATTCCCCCTCACAACAATGTCATCATGTTTAGCACTTGGAATTTTGAAAATCAGCTTTCCAACATCAGTTGTCGAAAATCTTTTTGACTTTTTCAAAAGTTTATGCTAAAACACACCGAAAATCTTTTTGTATTTTTGAATGTAAAGAAATGCAGTAAAAAAATATTTACAGACAATATTTTTGTGAGTTTTGTGTAAGAGAATCATATCAGTTTTTGACAAGTCACAAGTACCGTTGAGCTTAGTTACACATTAAGAATTAAACAATTCACTTAGATTGCCAATATACTGATCCACTTAAATTTTCACACACATTTCAACTGATTCAGGATATGAGATAGGTGTTTTAATGACTTAAACTCATTCATGTGTCCCACCTCTTGAATATACTCCCGTATCCAGATCCAAATATTCAGTCTTACAGGTGAGTATACCACAGATGATATCTGTCCGGGGAATAAATTATAGTGCGAGGGCCGTGAGAGCTCAGGTCGATCTTTCGATACGCAGAGAGATGACGGCTTCGACTTTGGTGTGTCCCCTTTAGAGGATCTTTTGATTACAACAGCAATGACTATCAATTTTATTGTTTCATCAATTTGCTGAGGGCTGCGCTATATTTCAAGCATGCAGAAAGCATTATCCGGGGACTAGGTCAGAACTTCCATTCAGCAGAAGTCCCGGGATAATACCCCAGATATCACTGAGCATAAAGACCTAGTATCTCAGAAAGAGGGACCTTTCAAACGAGATTTCAGGGGTTACCTATATATCCAAGTAGTGTTCCCCACGAAATAAGCAAGTTTGAATTTATGTTTATATCCCGAAAAAGTTTACTAAATGTGTAAAAACCTATCGGCATATCATCAGTGAGACCGTTTAATACTATTTAAACAATACAAATCTTTAGCATACTGTAACTGTCTACAGATGTACTATCATTTCCTCTTCTTTGACACAAAAACTCATTTTTGATTTTATCATGTTTTTGTCTTTTTCAAATTTTCAAATGTTTTTGGATTTTCTGAAATTTTCTACTCCCCCTAAAATGCAAACACATTTAAAATAAAATTTGAAATCAAGCTGTACAAAAAACTTGACAACCGATATCGAATCGCTTCAAATCGCCATCCACTTGGCATAAACAATCAGAACTCCCCCTTTCATAAAACTATTTTCTCATTATGATTTCAAAACACTTAAGTTTGTTTTAATCAAAATGATTTTTCCGGAAAATAAGTTTTGTTGATTTTAAACCATTTGTAGGTTAGGGGTATGGTTCATCACATTATCTTCAACCATTTGTAGTAGATCAAGTACAACTTAATGTCCCTGATTTACCACTTGCAAGTATGCAACCTCTGTACCTCTTGTAAAAATATTCACAACATACAAACCTATGTAGGAATAAACCTCTACACAAACCATTTTACCAATCAAAATGCCGATTCCTGCTTCACACTTACCAACCTGGAAGCTCCGGTAAGTCACAATTAACCTGTAAAATTTAAACACATTTAAAAATCTTTCACAAAATCTATCTTAACAAGAATGATGTCGATTCCTGATCCACGATTACAAACTTGGGATCTCCGGCAAAGTCCTAAGACTTCAAGGGAAACATACTTCCATCCAAGTCTTCTCAGACTTGATGGCTTTCAGTTCTTGCGCAGTAGGGTTGTAAGTTGCCTTTTTAGTTGCATAAAAATCTTTAACCCCCTTAACTTTCCCATTCAACATTTTCCCAAAAATTTTCTTAACACTCCTATTGAATGTTTTCTCAACATCAAACTCAGTTTTCTCAGAATAAAACTGATCTGAGATCTCAACTTTGCCAACTTTTTGTTTAACTTCTTCAAATTTCAGTGATGGAAACTCATCATCATTCACTGGAATTTTCACCTCAACCTGTGGCTCTTCTGGCTTTGTGGAACCAGATTCATCGCCGACATTCACATCAACTTTCTTAACAACCCACACTTGGTTGTCATTCTCTTTCTTTTTATAAAAATTCTTTTTAGAACACTCACCAACCTCATAAGTTGAGTTTTCAAAAATTTTAAATTTTTCGGTTGGTGGTTCAATATCAACAACTTTTCCTTTCAACTTGTTAGAAACTCCCTGTTTTGATTTGGCATTTTTCTGGCAGTTCCATGCAATGTGACCAGCTTCATTGCACTTGTAACAGGTACGAGTCTCTCTTTGATAAAACACTTCAATTCCATTCTTTTTCTTTTCAGCAAGAAATTCTTGATTTGACTGTCTCCAGAATGGTTTTTTCTGTTCCTCTTCTGCACTTCCACCTGACACAAATTCTGTTTTTGTTTTAGAATTTTTCAAATTTTTATGATTTTCTGGTGGAATAAATCCAAGACCTTTCTTTTTGTAGCTACGATTTTGGTTTTGTTTCTTTTGAAAACCAGAACCAGAATTGTAACCCTTTTTCTTGTTTAACTGTTGTTGAACTCTTGAAGTGTACTTTTTAGGTTTTTCAATAAGATATTA
>JARYGA010041840.1:0-43523 GCA_030545235.1 Helianthus tuberosus
CACGCCAGCCTGTTCAGGTTGGGGTGTTACAGTTACTGTAAAGCCACATGCATGTACACCAATAATAATTACTACTGTTCACATTTGAAAACGAATGTTTTATGTTTAACTGTTAACTGTTACATTTTGAAGTAGTATGCTTGTCGCGTCGATGACGTAGGAAGTCTGCGTCGCCGACTTGGCGATAGAAAATTTCGCCAATCAGCTCCCTGTTTGCCTGGTTAATTTGGGGTTTTGATCTATACAATTGTTTTAGCGAACTTTTAAAGAGTTAGACATTCTTGGAGTCTTGAACTTTTTGAAACACTCTCTCAATCATCATCCAACACTACACATCGATCCATCCATCTCCATCTTGCCATCATCAATCATCATCCTTCATCATCATAACCCTTGTTCCAAGTTTCTTGGAACACATCACCATAACCACAATCATCCCATCAATCAGTCGTTCAAGATCAAGATCCAAGATTCAATGGCCGTTCATTATCCGGTGGGCAAGTCTTGAGTACCATGAGCGGCTAATCTCCTAGTATTTCACCCCGGTGTAGACTTTGTAAGATTTCTAGGATTTTGACAATTGTTTTATGATTTGATTTATGACTAGTTACATTGAATATTTGAAGTTTGTGTTAATTGTATTGCATTTGTTTTGAATTCAGAAATTGTTGAATGAGTTAGGAAATTTGACTTTGTGAAATGAATTCATGCAATTGTGCTTTGGCATAGATTAGGGTTTACATGTTCTTGGTAATGAAATGCATTTTTGTCTGTTTATTGTAACGTTAATAACTATCGGCACCTAAGCCTCATAACACTAAACTCGTTAATAACCAAGTGTGACTAAATCAAGTTTAAAACGTGTAGGAACCCTAGGTCTTCCAATTTCGAACAGGGTATGAACCTTGTTCCAAATTATCGTGATAAATCAAGTATTCAAGTTTTCAAATTCATAATCAACCAATCGTGTTTTCAGTTATTAGTAAATTATCAGTTCAATCCGATTCCTTTTCAAAACCAAACAAACAAAAAGAATTAAATAGCAAGCTTCATGAAGTTTTCATAACCGATAATCAACTGAATCTTGACACAAACCACAAACTCTTCATGGTTCTACACCCTGACTGCCACTTACTATTTGTTTGGGGTAATTAGGACTTATAAATTTTATCTTTGACTGGACTGTGACTTTCCGATCATTTACCGACAAATTTCTCGCTAAAGTTAACTATTTACTCATTGTTATGTATACAGAAAGAAAATATTATAAAATACATAAAATGTTGTTTATATTATATATGTGTTAATTTGATTGTAGGAGGCCACTCCTCATATATATGTCATTTTCCAAAGATCCAACGGGTGGAAATCATATAGATGCTCACTTTCTTTTGACAAGGCTATCACCAGGCTATACTTTTACATGAGGTTAGCTTCATCTTTGCCACACTATCACTCTTCATTCTTATTCTTCTTTTTTAAGGTTTTTTCCTCTGAACTTTTCATGATTATATGCATGCATCTAAGGACCATAACATTTCACTCTTAACAAGAGATTGAAGTTTCATGTTTGTTAATCTTTTTAAAGGTCTAATGTTCTATGTCACACCCCTCAAAACTTTGTTGTAGCAAAACAGATAATTTTCATCTTAACAAAACTAAGGTGCTAACTAAAAGTTAGATGCGCCGATTAAATATGGGTCAAAGTGTACAAATTTTTAAAGCACACATTACAAGTCTTTTAATAGGGAAAAGGGCTTTGCCCATAAACATAAAGGTTTGGTGAATCAGTTAGTGAACATTAATATGTTTTCAGAAATAACATTGTTCTTGGGGACATGTTCATTCCTTGCTTAGGGCCAAAACCGCAAATCCACCACTTGATGATCATCGGTAGATTTGAGTAGGTCATCAATTTAAGGTATCAATTGTATTAGTTGGTGTGGGGATGTAATGCATGTAGTAGGGGTGAAGTACGTTGTGGTGATAATTTGTGATTCTCATTGTGCATCTTCGGTTTTTATTGGGGTTGGAGTAAATTGCTTGGTTTTCACGTTAAAAATGTACTTATTTATTACAAATGATCATTGCATCATTTGCATTTTTAACTATACATTTGTAAATTGTAAATGGTAAATGTAACATAGTACGTATTCTTTTTTATTATATTTTCTTAATTCCATATTTTTATACCTAATTCCAGGTATTACGCGGATTTATAACCTAGTGATGAAATAAATAAAACTTAAACTCAAAGTGCTAAACTAACATATTGGACAAAATGTATTTTAAATCAGACTAATCCAACCCGTTTTTATTTGTACACCTCCAATAGTTTAAAAAATTCACGACCATCTGGTGTACAAGATTCCAAATGTAATTAGGTACTCAAGCGTCCAGGATGGGATTCACATAACAACTAGAAACAATAATCATAACAATCAAATTCAACTTAATTAAGAATTTAGAAGTATTTTACTTCATGATAACTAGAAACCACATTAGATGTGCATATAATGAGTGAGATAGTGAAACTACCAACAAATCAACACCCAAAAGCCATACGCAAAAGGCCATTCGGAAAATGTTACCTTAACAATCTAGGTGAATCGTCAGGTGGAATTTGCTCCTCCCTTAATATAATATAATATAATGTAATATAATATAACTATTGTGTTGATAATTCGTTAACTTCTATTATTACCAACATAATGGTGTATAAAATAATTTTCTCAATTACCAGTAGCATACAAAGTTCGCGGTTAAAGTGTAAGAATATTATAAACCATCTTATATGTGAAACTATCACCAGCCAATAAATCCCAACTTGATTACCAACAAGTATGGTCACAAGTATAACATATCCATCATATCTATGCTCTAGATTATAGATTCATACAAGAATATAAAATGAAAAGAAGATAAACGCTTACCATGTAAGTGCATAAACATCTTTAATACGTTTTCTATAAATTTGTCAATTTCACACCTTTGTTTTCCTTGTTCATCTCTCGCACGGTGAAGATAGAAACATAAGAGAGTCAAGCTTCTATCGTTTAAAATCGTTCTAGGAAATGGACTGAAACCTCTATTATATAGGCCAAGATATGAAAGTTAAAGATTTCAATAACATAAAAAGTGAAAAGTTGCATTGTGATGAAGTTTGACTGTTCCAACTTCCATGAGGGCACACGGGGTGGGAAGTTATTTACCGTGATAAATTTCTATCACTCGTGGAACACCGCCGCCTCCCCTAATATAACGAGTGATAGAGTATCACTCGTTATATATATAACGCGTTGAACATGTAAGTGAATGAATGTGTATCTTGTACATTGTGCATTAATACTTGTACATTGGAATCCCATCACTAGTGATACCACCCCCTACATTTCTATCACTAGTGATAGAATATTGGGTGCTGACATGACATGATTTGATTGGATAGTGGGAGTGATAGAAACTATCACTAGTGAACCACCCATCCTCCCCTGACCCACCATTTCAAATACAAATACTTCACTTTAAATATACATATATCTCTTACACATGTTACTTATAAATTGAATACATCTTATCTCGTTATAGAACTCTTAACAGAAACGTACCGATACTAATCATATATACTAAAAAATTTTTAAAAAAAGAAACATATTATTTTACTACGCATGTAGTTGCTTCAATCGTCTTTGCAAAATTGAAGCATAAAACCCTCTTGTGCGAAGAAATAAGACGAAGGAAAAAAGAACCCCAAAAACACAAACTCCAGCCATTATAAAATATGAAAGCATAAAGCAATGAAGCCCGAGGCACACCCCCCCGGTTGCTTGTGCTTCCTTATCATATATTTTCCCAATCACTTGCACAGAAAATATATATGAACCAATAGGATTAGCTGCACCAATAGTGTTGAAAATAGTCCCCATATGTTTCACACCAAATATTTCTGAAGTGATTGTAGGCATCAGAGACCATTGTGATCCATAGCAAACACCGGCAATCACTGAACCAATGTACAAATTCCCACTTAAACCAATGATTAAATAGCCTGCGACCGTCACTAGTTGTGTAAGGCAGATAAATAACGGCCTCCCCCAGCCGTATCTATGCAAAAACAAATCAGACACATATCCACCACCAAACCGACCAAGAAAGTTCCATATGCTCCATAGAGAAACCATTGCATTGATCTCAACCGTTGAGTAATCAAGAGATTCGCCTATTTGAGTTATGTTGTTGATTGTCGCTAACGCTGACCCCAATATACAAACCATGGCTAGAAACAACAGCCAAAAGTTGATTGTGCCCATTGCTTGTAGCAGATTCATTTCAACCTCTTCAGCATCAGAAGTCATGATCAGTGGAGCCATGTCTGGGGATTCTGGTCTTTGTTCATTTCTTTGCGCTGTGAGGGCAACTTGAAGAGGCGATAATGACATAATCAAAAGAATAGTTGTTGTAAGAATATGAGCCCATGATGGGAATGTGAAGATGTTCTGAAAGATTATTATGATCATTAGATATGCGGCGATAATGAGCGCTATCAACGAGAAGCGATTCAAGTTAGGTTTGTCATTGCTCGTGTTTGAAGGGTTTGCATGAATGAAAGGCATGATCGCGAGAGACACAAGTGTTGGAAACACAGCAAGCATGAGTAAGTAGGTGGTTGGTTTGCCGTCAAATAACGTGTGGTATATTTGAATCAATATTGCTCCACTCAGTCCCAAAAAACCCTGTGATTTTAAGAACAAAATATACAGAACACATAACATAATATTTATTAGTAAACTTGTATTATACTTACTTGTATTACATAAAAGATAATTATATTATGTTATTTTTATTTTGATTATATTAAAATGTTATCACATATCAATATTATAAAGGTGAGACACAATTAGGGAAACGTACCTAGTTGCAAAACAAATATATCGTTTTGTTTTTATTCATATTTACTTGAAATGTGTCAAACTATCAATTGAGATACTCTCATCTATATCTAGTAAACAACACTGGAAAAACGTGATTATGCAACATTGAAAGAATTACCTTCATAATACCAATGCTGGTTCCACCGTAATCTGGGAAGTTACGAATGGCAACAATGACATTGGCCGTGTTGAAGAACGTCTGAGCGTGTGCCGCCATGAACATGAAGAGACACATGAGCCACACGTGGGGCCGGTCAATGACTCCCGTCACAGACAACCAAATTAAAAAGTAACCAGCAAATAACTGAACTGCTCCAGCCAGGTAAACTAGCCAAAGTCCAGACCCGAAACGAGATGATGAGGTTACAGCACTGTAGAGTAGACCGGATAAAATTCCTATATTGGCACCGATGTCCTTAAAGACAGATACGGTGTCTAGAGTGGATTGATCATAACCTTGACTGGATTTGAGCGCGGCAGAGTATATTCCGAAGGTGTAAGTGGCGCCGGTGGTGCACTGGATCCATATGCTAGCCACTGTAGCTAACCACTTGCTGTGTTCCATTGTTAACGTGAATATATTTGGTTTTAGAGGCTAATTTTTGTGTTTCAAATGAAGGCCTATATAGACAAGGGCAGGGGGCTGGGCACTATATATTTATTTCATAGTGTTCATATTTAGGAATTAACAACTGAGTGATGACTTGGTAAACCTATTAAATACTAATTTACTTTTGTTTTTATAGTCATTTTGATATCATGATGATCTTTTAAATTATAGTTTATTAAGGTACAATATTAACATGACCTACCAAATGGAATATATTGAAACCTAACTAATGGACAAAAGCAAGGTTTTGAAAACCGGTTTAAACCGGTCGATTAAAGCGGATGTTGGAAACTTTTCTGACATGAATCATACAGGTAAATTGAGGAAAGGACAAAGAGGTTGTACTTCCGGTAAATTGGGTTATACTGGTTTAAACCAGTATATCAGTACCGGGCAAAAGTTAAAATTCTAACTTTTAATTTTTTGGGCCTAAAAAGATGATGATTTACCTTCTTAGTAAAACCTAAAGCCAACAATCCACATCAATCAAACCTCATCCACAATCTACGTCGATCAAATCATTTCTACGCTAAACACAGTACGATTTAAAAACCGGTTTTTAAACATTGGACAGGAGGACAATGTGAAAGCATTAAAAAATAAATAATGTTGGTAGGTGCTAGGGACGACCAAATCGAACAATATTATCCGAAGATTTGGGGCATCGTGGAAACAGTGGGAAAAGGAGATATTCGAATTATAAAAAGGCATTTTGAGACGCTAAGCTGATTAAGAAGTATAGACCATTAATCACATGATGTTTTTTTAATACAAAAAGGAAAACGTGTGAATTAATTAAGTTCATTGTTTAAATACAAAATGATTACATTATTAATACAACTAAATATGACAACTAAACAAGGGAAAATATCTTATAAGTGGTTATTAAGTTGTTTAAGAATAAATAATATAATATTGTAAGTGACTTTATTCGAACGATACTATTATTTAGTGTATCCCATGAGAACCATGCGGCTTTCATCACTCACATCCACAACTTTCCTCTCAAGACCGTGGTGCTTCTCGCTATCGCTCTTCTACATCTACCTCAATCCCTATAAAAACCATATGGTCTTAGTGACTTTTTAAATAAACTTTGTACTTCATAATTTGAAAAAAGTATGAATTGATGAATTCATATTTTGAACTCAGTATATTAATTTACATGAAATGATTCACAATTATAAATATGGGGTGGGTTATCGTACAATAACCCTTAACGCGTGTGACTGGTACATGACTTAATTAAAAAAGTTCATTTGTAAATTACACATATTATAAATTTCAAACCCTAATTACGCATGATAAAAGAAATCACACATGGGTTGTTCCAACCCTAATTACGCACATTATTTAGTAGTCGTGCACATACTCGACTTGTGCATGGAATGTTGAGTGAAAAGAACTGAATGTAATTGAATTGTCCATTCTCATGTGTTATATGATATATTGAAGCAAATGCAGGACGAGATTATCGTGACCTTCCTAATTGTTTCGGTTACGCTTTCTTATTGATGACGTGGGTATTTGGAGATCTCAGTCAGCAAAACCAAGGTTAATAACAATCGCAAGAAAACAATAAAGAATGCTAAACATAAACTGAAAGTAAGAAGCTGAAAATAGGAAGTTGGAAGCTCCCGATGAGAAGCTGATAAACCAACGGCTGATGACAAGGAGCTAAGGTTACTTTACAACCTTGGAACTTGAACCCAACAGTCAGCAAAACCAATGTTAATAACAATCACAAGAAAGCAATAAAGAATGTTAAACATAAACTAAAAGTAAGAAGCTGAAAGTCGGAAGCTGGAAGCTCCCAACGAGAAGCTGATACACCAACGGCTGGTGGCAGGGTGCTAAGGTTATTGTACAACCTTGAAACTTGAACCCAACAAGTCAAACTGATTAGACTTCTCCCTAAAGCACTAAAAGGTGTCCCCGAGACACACAAACCTGAAACATACCTAAAGAGTCAAGCCTAACCTTGCAAGTAATGTCAAGGGATGATAAGCTTACCAAGACTAGAAGGTACCAGCTCGCACAAGGCTCCCTTGGGCAGAGCAATCTGCCTATAAAAGGAGAGTCTTGTTCAGCCCAAAGTAAGTCCACTTCTTTCATTCTCACTCTAAACTCTTGTTCTTTCATTTCGCTTAGAATCTTAAGAACCATTCACTGATTCTCACGCACGAATCCAAACGCGGGAGGCTACCTCTCGCGTTAAGACTAACGGTGTTCTTTGATGGCAGATTCCGAACAATGAGCTATCTTTTAAAGTTGATCCTGGACCTTCTCCCCTGCTCTACTCTTGTTACTTTAACACTTATTAATGTACTGTAATACCCACAATCTTACAATCATTTTTATATTCATTAAAGTATGAACATAAACAGAAGTTAATTATTTAAATTCAACTAGTCGATCAGTTGTTGAAAACACAGTAATCAACCTTGTTGACATTCACGATTTGTCAAACTTCGTGGAAGACTTTAAAAATATGTGTCAAAAACTTGTTTTACGTCCGAGGATATACAATCAACGTTTCCGAACATATCACTTAATCGATCAAATACAAGCTTCGATACAAGAAAATGTTGGGGGAGATTGGAATACAACAGATGATTTGAGAGGCTTGATTTCACTTTCAGATCAAATTATTTTGATGGTTCTCTTGAATAATTCAGTCGGATATAACTCAGATTAAGAATTAGAACTCTAGTATGTGTGTGTTGAGAGATTCGTATGAATCTGAGAGTGCAACCAAAGAACAATTTCAAAATTAGGAAATTAGGGTCTAGTAACTGCTATGAGTCATTTATCTCTATTTTATTTAAATTACTTCTTTTTAGAGTATTTTTTTTAATATAGAAAATAAGTTGTAATTTCCAAAATATTAAATTTCTAATACAATTTTAATCTCGATCCTAGTCAGGGGCTTTGTCCCTCAGACCCGCCACGGGCTGCTGCCCTTTGAACCCTGCTTCTAGGGGCGTTGCCCCCAGACCCCTGCCAAGGGGGCGTTACCCCCTTAAAATCCCCATAAATTAGGGGCCCCGTTCGAACTCTCAGAACTATAACCACTCAAACAATTATGCACCTCTTAACTTGCTTGATGTGTATTATAATTCAGTGTCACCAAGTCAATCCCGATTACATTAAAATGTCCAACAAAAAATGAGTTACAAAATCGATCACAAAGTACATGATCTAAGTAGATTGTCATTAACTTACAAAATAAAACAACAATATTAACTTTATAAAATAAGACTGCATAGAACATGATATAAATCGTTTGACAACTTTGAATATGACAGATATGGTAACCAACTAGAGATACTTAATGTACAAAATGATCATGCTAGCATTTTTCCATTTCCATTGATGTATACGCATTTTACTAAAAAAGAATAGCGAACACAATCTTCTCTATCAAACTCGGCTCTCCTTTGTATATCGGTAGCCATCCACATTAGTATCATAGATAGAAATAACATATGCTACCTTCAGATACAAATAAATTATATTACTATTCATATAAATGGATATATATCTATGTACCTTGTTGCATAAAACATTCGTTTACGTCCTTAACATACATGTTGTGGGCTTTTTATGTCAGTTTCACTTTCACTGTACACTTTTTCAATAACTAGGATAGAATCTCGTGTATAACAATTACAAGAGGTGAATAAAGAATTATTAAATATTTATTAATTAGTTGTGAAAGTGTAAAATACAATAAATCTTAACGTACAATACGTACGAGATGAAATTATAACATGCATAATTAGTTTTATAACATGCGTGATTTGGTTTTTATCCCATGCGTGATTTCTGATTTTTGTACATGCGTGATTATGTTCATACGTGATTATGGTTTTCAACATGCGTGATGTATGGTTTTTCAGCATGCGTGATTAGGGTTTTGAGTTTTATAACCTGTGTTGTGACACTTCGGGTCTTCCTGCACGTTTCGTTCTATGTGGGAATTATGTGAAATTAATTGTGTGAATTTAATGGCCGAAATCTATAATAAATTAATGAATGGGTCTGAATATATGTGTATTATGTGAATCATATACGAAATATTATTATTATTACACGGTCGCACATTAGAAACCAAGGGAATGTGCAGCCACACACTTGGATGATCTGCACACTCCTTTCAGCTACGCACACTCTAGTCTCCCTAGTCGATCTTTTGGACCACACAGATTACTAGATTACTGGACCTGGCCCAACACAAAGCCCTTGAATAACCCTAGTGACACCGCACACTTAATGATGTGTGCGATACTCTGAAACCCGTATAAATACTCTCATTTCAGCCGATTTAGAGGAATGATTGACAACATTCCTTTTTGTAGCAATCCCCAAAACACACACACTCTCTCTCTAACTTTCTCTCTCTAAAAACCCTAAAAATACACCAAATCTCCTTCTTCTTCAGGTTTGACGGCGGCTATATCATCCTTCAACGACAGCCTTCACACTTTGAAGACAACCAAAATTTATCATTCTTGGAAGCTTTACTCTTTGATCTTTCTACACACTCTTACATTCCACACTATCCGGTTAGTATATCACCATTATTTGGATGTTTATATATGATAAAGGTTCAAACTTGATTTATGATTTGTATGACTAAATGATTGTACATGTTTGATGATTGCTTCTGTGCAATGTTTCGACAAGAATCATTTGTCCTTAGTATGTTGGTAGATGGATATAGAGTTCATGGATGTGAACTCGTGATTTATGCTAATGAGGTAGTTTTCATGGTTAGAAACAAGAATCAACACGTCTGTAGGATTAAAAGATGTTTTGACGAATTGTTAAGCATAAAAATGGGAACTTGTTCTTGTGATAATGATGATTGGTTAGGGCTTATAATCTGTCTTTGATGAATTGTATGTTATGAAAAGATTTTAAATACAAGAAGATGTTTTGATGTCTATTTTGCACGAAACAAGGAATTGTTCATGACAAAAGGATGATGGGTGTTTAAATGTTGCTAAGACAAATTGTGCTGATAATTGCTTAGGGGATTCGTGTGGATGATCTTGTGAAATGAAAATGATTAAATCTGTTTATGCATAGATAAATAGGATTGATAATGAAAGTCTGTGTTTTGATTTATTTAAATCATATGAAATGTGAATGCTTACTGTTTAAACAAAATGCCGCACACTCGAAAAATGTACCACTTGAACTGCACACCGTACACTACGGCACAGCGGATCCGCACACCGAATGTGCCACGTGTACGTGTACCGCACATTTGGCAAGGTACATGTAACAACCCTCATTAAAAGTCCTATTTATTTTATTATTTTATCCAATAGGAAACCCTAATTGAGACACCCAAGTGATTCTGCACAAACCCTACAAATTTCAGAACAATCAGAATTAGGATCAGGGTCCCTAAAAATCAGGGGGGGTATTCCCTACTCAACGATTATCCATTTAATTCGTTGTCGAAATAGAATTTTAAGAAACTGTTGACTCAGCAGGCCTAGTCCCAAACGTGGCAAACCTATAGTGCTTAGGTGTTCCTTACGCACCGTAAGGAAATAAGTGTTACGGTGCGCAAGGGTGGTTACGGACCGTAAGAGATTTGGTGTTACGGTGCGCAAGGGATGTCAATTTCTGGCTATAAATAGAAGGCTTCGGGACTTGCTTTCTGGTGTTCGAACGACGCTCAAACTCGAAATATACGCGGAGATATCGTCCAAATACTCTCAAAACACACACGAATCACTAATTAGTAATAGCGGGGTGCTGCAAAACAGGGTATTAACTCGATCGCTACTACGATTCAATGTCTGATTGATTGAAATCAATCCAATGGATGTTTAAGTGCTGCTCAAATTTGAGTTATGCTTTGTCATTAGTCGTGATTCCGATGGATGTTTAAGTAATTTCACTTTGTCATTAGTTGTGATTCCGATGGATGTTTAAGTGTTTGCACTTTGTCATTCGTTGTGAATCCGATGGATGTTTAAGTGATTTCACTTTGTCATTAGTTGTGAATCCGATGGATGTTTAAGTATCGCACTTTGTCATTCGTTGTAAGGATTTTAATCTCGTGAGTTATCGTAAATGCTGTATTAAGTTACTAACCTAGTTTGTGTGCATGTTATTTAAATTAGGTTAGAAGACTAATCAGTAGTCTAAACTTTGCCCGTATAAATCTGAAATATTATCACAAGGTAGCATCACTTTGGAATTATTAAGGTACGGATCCTTACCCTCAATCCTTATTGCTTCATATTCAAATTGTTATAAACCCAATTAAATTCATATATCTTTTAAAACTCCTCACGTCTTTGATTATCGATTCATTTGACAGTCCGTTGGATTCCTATTCTAATCATAACCTTGGATTTAGCTTTCATGTCATGCGATAGTATTATGTTAGTTGTACTCATTATCGCATGTTCCAATATATGTTACGTCTTGTTATGAAAAATTATTTTGATAAGTTATGTGAATAAGACCATTTGTACTCTGATACCCTGAGTGTCGCTTCTCGTGGAGTGTCCCACGAGCATGTTGTTGCGGCATCGAAAACATGTGCTCCTCCCGTGACGGAGAGATCAGTTCACGGCGTCTCTTAAGTACAAGTGTGGTACATATGGCTATTAGGAGGCGTATGGATCGATCCTAGGATTTAAGTTTAAGGAGGTGGATAACGGGTATGCCAACTCGCCATCTCGTGTGATAATTATGCAGGAGTAGTGTAACACCTCGAAAATTTACGTCCTATAATGTGTTGACACGTGTCATAGGTTTGAACGTGTGAAAAAATGTTCTTGAAGGACTAAAGTTGACAAACAGTGAAACTGTGTAAATATAAGGGTTCAAAGTGTCAACAATGAATAAATATACATTACAATAACCCTACATGATGTTTATAACCTTAAACGAATGGATCATGGATCATACGAAGCGAATTGTGAAAGAAAGTGAGAGATTACAAACTACAGGGGTTAAATGTGTCAACATGTTTAAGATATACCTCTGAGTGACCTTTTAGCAAACCCGAAGCCTTGTAACGATTAATTATGCTCACTAGAATCTACCATAAAAATTTCATCAAGTTTCGTTACCGTATGAGAAAGTTGTGATAAAATTCGTGTGTGAGGGTTAGAATCGTCAACATTGAAATTTAGGGCTTTTCGGGTGATCACAAAGTTACCCGAGGACTTGACAAAGTGGGTATAAGTATTAAAGCCCTATATATAATTATCAAAGCCTTAAAATGCAAGAAACATCATGAAAACAACCTTTCGGGGGACTAGGGGCCAAAGTGCAATAAAAGAAACATGTGTGACCTGATCCGAAGGGCCACGCGGCCCGCCTCCGATATGTGAACATCTAATGCGGGCCGCCTCAGGCCTGCAGATGCAGAAAAAACAGGCAGCTGCCTGTTGATGCTTGTAACCGACTCAAATCTCATTTCTTCGATACCTTGGGCTGCCTAAGGTGGTTTTTAGCTAGTAGGGGACTTGTGGATGTTATTGTTTCACTCCTAGACTTAGGTGTTGATGATCCATGCATGTTTGAAGTTATTTATAAAGACTCACATTATGCAACATTGATCATTCATCAACTTCTGAGCATTTCCAGAGCATACAAGCAGGTCACAAGCATCCCACATCATCTATTAGTCGTGTGTAAGTATGCCTAACCTTCTCTAATTCATTTATACTTAGTTTATAGCCTAGAAATCAAACCGTCGTAACTACGGTTTGACTTAGCAATAAATCACAATCGGTCCAGAGTTTAGTCGAATCGAAAGTTGTTATAAGTTGGTATTTATATGGGTAATAAACCCCTAAAAGGTCACCCACTGATTTCAATCTTAACTATGTCGTTTGGTCGAGTCAAACTTATCCCGAAAAGTCAACAGAAACATTAATCGCATATTTAACGATACGGAAGGCGTGTAACCTGTTTTATCAGTCATACAACTTGAAAATAAGTATAATAACTTGACTAAGCTTGTTTGATTCGACAACTTTATGTTTTGAACCGATTCGGAACCGAGAGACGCAAAAGTTTGACTTTTGCTTTGACCTCAGTTCTGACCCGATTTATATAGGTTTAGACATGCCTTAAAGTTCCATTAGGACCTAGTTACATGTGTGTATAAGCCTCTGCGTTTATACCACTCGAATCCCTAATCGTCCGATGTTTCCGTTAAACGCCTAAATATTGACCGTAATGCCCTTATGACTATAAAACGAGATTTTTGGAAATGTGAAAGTGCCATAATCTTAGTTACTGATTTTTAGACTTGTACCTAAAATTTCACATCAGTTGGAGGTCTAGATAAGGAGTTATGCTTAATGACGTAATTTGAATGCTTTTAAGTAATTAAACGGCGTCATTAGCGTAAAGCCTATCTAAACCAAATTTTGGACACCAAACCTTTTACCCACTGATGTGATATAATATTTTGGGATTTTTGAAGATTTTTAATTATTTTTAAACTGATCATAAGCTAGGTTTATCGCCTCGATTCGGTTAATACCAAAAATACCCTTTTCGGCCATGAAATGAGTTTTACAAATCCTTTTAACGCCAATCCAATTGCTACTGATTTTAAATAATAAATGGAGTATTTTGAGCCTGTTTGTTTGATCAGAAAACTCAGAATCGTATTTTAACCCGTACATCGCTTAAAACGACTTTATACGCGTATTTAACGCATAGTTTGGGTTTAAAACTATTTTAGTATATAAGACTTATTACCAAAGGTTATAACCTGTTAAAATAAGCTATTTTACTGATCAACTCAGACCCGGATCACAGGCGTCTAATTAAACCCTTTTATAATCTTTAAAATGACCAAAATGCCCCTGCGGGGCTTATAAAGAGATTAAACTCGTTTTGGGCATCATGGGTGATATCCTACTGATATCACAACTTATTTAAGGCGTGTTAACTTAGGAAACCTGTTTAGGACTCTTACGGATACCCGTTACGCTTCACGCGCGTTCGGTTCGGTTTATGTAACTAGTTTACATAAATTAGCCGAAACGGGTCAAACCTTATCGGTTTTATCTCAAAATCCAGAATGTGTATCATATACCCATATTAAGCAAGTCTTCAAACTTGTCGGGTCTAAATCACATTCTATCCGGTCTTCGCTTAATCGTGCGTACGAACCGTATCTTTAAAACTAACCGGTCTAAGCGTAAGCTTAACTAAAGACCCGTTAGGATTCTAATAGGTTATTATAAACCTTCGTTCCAGATTAGGAGAACCAGTAAAAGATACTTGCACTCGCTGATTTTGAACTATACTTGCTCAGGTAAATACTTTTAACTTATTTCCCTATACGGGCTTGGGTAAGGTATATAAAATACCGCTTGGTCGGACATTGAATCTTTAATTGTATATGGTTAAAGTATTGAGATGTTTCGTTTAAATTGTTTTGTTGCTTAAAGCCTTTGGGGGGTTAATGACCGTGTCCCGGATATCCCTGGCATCATTTTACGAAATGGCCACGACCTTAGCACTCAGGTGTAGGCGTACACCTGTAGTGTCTCATAAATAAAGTGGTGTGTTTATTGATCTTTAACCCGGCTCGATCCGGGCTACTGAACGCATAAGAAACATGTAAATCCTTTACAAGTTTATATATTTAAATAATTATCCCAAGTTATAAAATATTATTTGTGCCTTGTGCCTTAAATGCATTTTCTTAAACTCTTTTCAAAATGAGTCGGTTGATTGTATTTACCAGTGTAAACTGACGTATTTTTCCTAAAAAGGTTAAGTGCAGGTACTACGCGAAATAGGCTGGCTTGTCTCCTAGCATCCACAATAAGTCTCGCCAGCTTGGATGTCATAAACTGTTGAACATTTGTTTCCTTTATATTTTGATCTACCTGTGGATTTATGTTCGACTCTTTGTAATACTTAATATTACAATATTGTATAGTTGAAATGAATCTATACTTTGCTTCCGCTGTGTATTTAAATATTGTGTTGTTTGAATATATTGTTGCCAACCACGTCACGATATTCCCCTACCGGGCCCACCGGTAACACGTGGAAATTTGGGGTGTGACAGGTTGGTATCAGAGCCAACACTGAGTGAATTAAACACTAGCCTTTTGTGTTTAATCTCAGTTACACAATTGCACATTCCTAAATCTTCGAGTCTAGACAAAGAACTTAGGAATAATCCAAAATGTTTTTATTTTAATTTAAATTTTGTCCTTTATATTTTTCTTTGTCATTACCTTTGTTATATTAACAGGTTAAGCAATGCCGCCAAGATTTAGACGAGGAGGAGATCGAGGAAAGGCGCCGATCAGCGCCCCTAACGACCATGAGGCAGGACCTTCACATCGACGAACTTCTTCTTCTTCTACAAGGAATGTCGAAACAAGGGAACTATGGAGGACTTATGAAGAGTCTGCCAGACGATCTTTTTCGCATGCCTCAACACCTCCATATCATGACTCTTATGGGCCTCAGTCCGAGAATGAACCCCACAACTCGCAACATTCCTTCGGGGAACCTACTCCTGTCTTTCGGGGTCAGTTTAACCCGGCGGACTACTTACCAGAACCAGTGGGCTTTAACCCACTAGGACCGGAGGATCACTTTTCGGGTGATCAAGAGATGGGAGAGGACGAGGACACGGATCCTGTCGAACCTGCATCCGGAACCCCGAACCATCCAGTTGTAATCTCTGATGGTTCATCTTTTCACGGAACACCTTATCAGGGTCCGGATAGTTTTCAGGCGAGGTTCGACCAGTGTGAGTGGTACTATACACCATCTGAGCATACTCCGTCTCATCATACACCGTCCCACCATACTCCGTCTTATCATACACCGTCTCATCATACACCGTCCCACCATTCATCGTCCCACCAGCATCAACAACCGCAGCAGCAACAGCCGCAGCAAGATCCCTCTGGGGATCCACGTTTCATGGCAGTTACACCACCGCCTTCACCGCCGCCAGTCCATCTAGAGCCTCCAGAACCACCAAGACGTAGGAGGACTGGCGCACGGATATCAGCACGAGGAGTTGATTTTCGTCTCAACACTCCTCAACATTCTAGCGGCAGCCACTACCCGCCTATATATGAAGGCCCACATATGGGAGGACCTTCAGTTCCAGTTTCGGAGGTGAATTCGGCACCTATTGTACCGCCATCACCGGGTTTTGGCCACCCAATCCCTGCTTTCACTGCTCCAGCAGCTTACAACCCATACGGACCGCCGGCGTATACAAATTATAACTATGCCGAGGCCGACCCATACCTAGTGGCAGCAAACTACTATGCCCAAAACCCTGAGGGACCGTATGGAACCCCTTGGGGAATGGGACAACCAGTTCGGGGGTATCAAGCACCTGTTCAGCCGCCACCACAGTACCAGCCACCACGGGCTCCCCCTCCTGAGCAGGAGGATCTCCGTCAAAGACTGGCCATAGTGGAGCGAGACTTTCAGAGGGAACGTAGGAAGAATCAAGGATTCATGAGCGGCTTAGCAGATTTACTGAAAGGAAGGAAGAAACGGGATCGTTAAATCCCAATATATATTGTTGTATTTCCTTGTTTAAATCAAGTCCCTACGTGGACATTTATTTATGGGTGTATGTAGTCCCTGTGTGGACATTTACTTTTGTAGACCGTCCCTGTGAGGACATGTATTATATGTATAGCTCCTGCGTGGGCATGTGTTATGTGAAAAGTCCCGTTTAGGGCAAAATGTACTACTTTTAGTTGTAATGGAATGCAAGTTTATAAATTTCATCTTTGCTATGTTATGCATAATTAAATTATATATGAAATAAATAAATCAGAATCATTCCTTTTAAAAATCTATCTGCCTATGCTATTTTAATTAAGGATCTTAAAAGTATAACCTAGCCTGCATGTCATTTTAAGACCTGGCCCAGATGGTAAAACTCGTTAAAAAAAAAAGATTCAAATCCCTGTTAACATCTGAAAACATGTTAACACTCCTGGCAGACATGATTTGTTAAAAACACAAGTGTTATTATTATATATGGATCTTTTCAAAGATTCTAAACCCAAGTAAATGATCTCTGAATCATGGGTTAAATCATTAATAAATATGATCAGTTCTTTTACCATCCATTGGTAATGGAATGCCTACGGGCCTTTCTCGTTTTCATATGAGACAAAAGACAGTATTAGTCTGTGACCCTGTCTGATAAAGGTAATGAACTTTGTTCAAACCTTCATGCTTTGATTCTCTGAAATCATAGCTTATAATCTAAATTGTCCCTGTGACTAGGCCTTATGTGCTAATAAAACTGTTATTATTTTTAGGATAAATTATATTAGAAATCCTAAATAAATGTGAGTAATAAATTAACCATATATGGTCTATGTTTACCACGGTTAATAAAATTGCCATAAAAGACAATTCTATAATAAACTCACCAATAAATTATTGTCGATATGTTACAGTTTAAGCTATATGGCAGACTCAAACGAGGTCAACAGTCACCCAGGGATAGTGAATGATAATGCCCATGTAAACGTAGCGGGTGCAGAGTTACAAGCTATGATAGATAATGCGGTTAATAGAGCTATGGATAGACAGCTCCATGAATCAGGTGGTACCCATACAAGGACCCAATCTGCACCACACTCCAGAACACCCTCCAGGACCCACACTGGCCACAACAGTAATTCTCACCACTCGTCAAACCGAAGGAGTGTTCCATCCCAAAGGGTCATTCAGGATCAAGAACCCCGAAATAGGGGTTGCACCTATAAGTACTTTGTTTCGTGCAAACCCAGGGACTTCACTGGGGAAAAAGGAGCTGTTGATTGCATGACTTGGATGGACGAAATGGATACTGTGGTGGATATTAGCGGTTGCCATAATAGGGACATTGTGAAGTTTGTCTCACAGTCTTTCAAAGGAGAAGCATTAGCTTGGTGGAGATCTTTGATCCAAGCTACAAGGAAAGTCCCGTTATACAACATGACCTGGGAACAGTTCATGGCACTAATCAAGGAAAATTTATGCCCTCAACATGAGGTTGAGAGAATTGAATCTGACTTCTTGGCATTGGTTATGAGAAACCTTGACTGTCAGGCCTACCTTACCAGTTTCAACACTTTGTCAAGGTTGGTCCCTTATTTGGTAACTCCGGAGCCTAAACGTATAGCTCGTTTTATCGGGGGTTTGGAACCGGAGATCAAAGCAAGTGTAAAGGCCTCCAGACCAACCACTTTTCGGTCAGTAACGGACATATCGTTGTCTCTGACCTCAGATGCTGTCAGGCTGAGGTCACAAAGGAAAAATGATACCGAAAAGAGGAAGCGTGAGGATGACAACTCACGACGATCAGACAAGAAGCAGAAGGGAAATAATGACCAAAAGAAGGGGTCAGGATTCAAGAAGGATGGTCAGCAGTCGGGTGAAAAACCCAGATGTAAAATCTGCAAGAGGCAGCACTTTGGGAAGTGCAGGTATGAATCGAATTCAAATTCACAATCAAAAGCTTTTGCATGTGGGTTGTGCAAGTCCAAGGAACACAAAACCTTGGATTGCAAGAAGATAAAGGATGCGACCTGCTACGGTTGCAGTGAAAAGGGGCACATCAAGAGCAATTGCCCAAAATACGCCAAGAAACCCGAAGAGGCTAGGAAGACCAATGCTAGGGTCTTCAGAATGGATGCTAAGGAAGCCGTCAAGGACGACAACGTGATAACAGGTACCTTTCTCGTAAATGATGCTTATGCGAGAGTGTTATTTGATTCAGGCGCTGATAAGTCGTTTGTAGATAATAAGTTTTGTGAATTGTTGAAACTACCTGTTAAAACTTTAAGTGTGAAGTATGAGGTGGAACTAGCAGATGGCACTTTAGAAACCGCTTCAACCTTATTAGATGGATGTTTCATATCCATTAAGAATCACTCTTTTCCTTTATCCCTACATCC
Organism: Helianthus tuberosus; assembly: GCA_030545235.1. NCBI lineage: Eukaryota > Viridiplantae > Streptophyta > Magnoliopsida > Asterales > Asteraceae > Helianthus > Helianthus tuberosus. Next base: position 19,494 of record JARYGA010041840.1, read on the forward strand.
TTTAAAACTAGCCGGTTTCGACATAGTTTTGGGTATGGACTGGTTATCTCATAACCAGGCCCAGATTATTTGCAATAAAAAGCAAGTGATGATCAAGACTTCGTCTGGTGAATCACTTACTATCCAGGGAGATACCCATTATGGGCTGCCCGAGAAAATGTCTATACTCAAAGACTCTAAGTGTTTGAAGAAGGGCTGTGTCATCTACATGGCACAGGTGATTATTGATGAACCGAAACCCAAGATAGGAGATATCCCAGTCATTTCTGAATACCCCGGAGTATTTCCTGAAGAACTACCTGGTTTGCCACCAGATAGGCAAGTAGAATTCAGAATTGACATTATTCCTGGATCAGCACCAGTTGCAAGGGCGCCTTATAGGTTGGCACCAACAGAGATGAAGGAATTGAGGGCGCAGCTAGATGATTTGCTAGCTAAAGGTTTCATCAAACCTAGTTCGTCTCCTTGGGGAGCACCAGTTTTATTTGTCAAGAAGAAAGATGGATCGATGCGTCTGTGCATCGACTACCGTGAACTTAATAAGGTTACTATCAAGAATAGGTATCCTTTGCCTAGAATCGACGATCTGTTCGATCAACTCCAAGGAGCAAGTTTCTTCTCGAAGATTGACTTGAGGTCAGGCTACCATCAATTGAAGGTTAGAGATGAAGACGTGCACAAAACATCATTTAGGACTCGTTATGGTCATTACGAGTTCCTAGTGATGCCTTTTGGGCTCACTAATGCACCGGCCGCGTTCATGGATCTCATGAATCGCGTTTGCAAGCCGCATTTAGATAAATTTGTCATCGTTTTCATCGACGACATTCTCATCTACTCAAAGAACCAAGCTGACCATGAAAAGCATCTTCACTGCATTCTGGAACTACTTCATAAAGAAAAGCTCTATGCCAAGTTCTCGAAGTGTGAATTCTGGCTTCGGGAAGTCCAGTTTCTTGGACATGTTGTTAGTGATCGTGGTATCCAAGTAGATCCCGCTAAAGTTGAAACTGTCATGAATTGGCATGAGCCAAAGACGCCTACAGAAATACGTAGCTTCCTAGGTTTGGCAGGATACTATAGGCGATTCATTGAAAACTTCTCAAGGATTGCTGCACCCCTGACTTCGCTGACACGTAAGAAGATTAAGTTTGACTGGGGTCCTAAGCAGCAGGAATCCTTCGATATTCTGAAACAAAAGTTGAGCAATGCTCCAGTATTGACATTGCCTGATGGAATAGAGGAGTTTGTAGTTTATTGTGATGCATCACACACCGGGATGGGATGTGTACTTATGCAGAAAGGCAAAGTCATTGCCTATGCTTCACGTCAGTTAAAGGTGCACGAAAAGAATTACACCACCCACGACTTGGAGTTGGGTGCCGTTGTATTCGCACTAAAACTGTGGAGGCACTATTTATATGGAATAAAATGTGTGATCTATTCTGATCACAAAAGCCTTCAACATCTGTTCAACCAGAAGGACTTGAACATGAGGCAACGCCGTTGGATGGAAACTCTGAATGATTACGATTATGAAATAAGATACCATCCCGGCAAGGCGAATGTAGTCGCCGATGCCTTAAGTCGAAAGGAGAAGGTGAAACCCATCCGAATCAATGCCAAGCGTATGGAAATAAAGAATAATTTGATAGAAAGGTTGTTAGCTGCACAGAAGGAAGCTGTGTTGGAAGCTAACTATCCCAACGAAAAGCTAGGAGTAACTGAGGAGCAGTTATCTCTTAGTAAGGATGGAATTCTTAGATTGAATGGACGGATATGGGTTCCAATTTATGGGGGACTTCGTGATGTTATCCTCCAGGAAGCCCATAGTTCCAAATACTCTGTTCATCCTGGTGCTGATAAAATGTACCAGGATCTAAGGGCAAACTATTGGTGGATAGGCTTGAAGAAGTCTGTAGCTACCTATGTAGCCAAATGCTTGACGTGTGCGCAAGTCAAGGCAGAACATCAAAAACCGTCAGGTTTGCTACAACAGCCTGAACTTCCTACTTGGAAGTGGGAAATAGTAACTATGGATTTTATTACCAAGTTACCCAAGACAAGGAAAGGAAATGACACCATCTGGGTGATAGTTGACCGATTGACTAAGTCAGCACATTTCCTACCCATTAAGGAGACCTACAGCTCCGATATGTTAGCCCAACTGTACGTAGATAAGATTGTAGCTTTACACGGCATACCTGTGTCTATTATCTCTGACCGAGATACTAGATACACATCACATTTTTGGAAAAGCTTCCAACAATCTTTGGGCACACGTTTGAACTTTAGTACGGCTTACCATCCACAGACAGACGGTCAGAGTGAGCGTACTATTCAAACGTTGGAAGACATGCTTCGTGCATGTGCGATTGACTTGGGTGGTAGCTGGGATAAGCACCTACCATTAGTTGAGTTCTCCTACAACAATAGCTACCATACCAGCATTAAGGCTGCGCCTTTTGAGGCATTATACGGTAGAAAGTGTAGATCGCCCGTTTGTTGGGCAGAAGTTGGAGATGTCCAATTATCTGGACCGGAGATAGTGTTCGAGACGACGGACAAGATTGCCCAGATTCGTGATCGTCTCAAAGCTGCCCGGGATAGGCAGAAGAGTTATGCTGATCCAAGTCGAAAGGATTTTCACTTCGAAGTAGGTGAAAAAGTCCTACTTAAAGTGTCACCCTGGAAGGGAGTGATGTGATTTGGTAAGAAAGGTAAGCTAAGCCCGAGATACATAGGACCTTTCGAGGTTATCGAACGTGTCGGGTCAGTTGCCTATAAGTTAAACTTACCTGAAGAGCTCAGTAGTATACACAATGTGTTTCACATCTGCAATCTGAAGAAGTGTTTCGCTGACGAATCAGTGGTTATACCCCATACAGATGTGCATATCGATGAGAGCTTGAAATTTGTGGAAAAACCTTTGTCGATCGAAGATCGACAGGTAAGGAAGCTTCGAAGGAAGCATATACCTTTTGTAAAGGTCAAATGGGATGCCCGAAGAGGTCCCGAATTCACGTGGGAGGTTGAATCCACGATGAAAGAAAAGTACCCTTACTTGTTTCAGTAAATCTCAGGTCAAGATTTCTTTTAAGGGGGTGAGGATGTAACACCTCGAAAATTTACGTCCTATAATGTGTTGACACGTGTCATAGGTTTGAACGTGTGAAAAAATGTTTTTGAAGGACTAAAGTTGACAAACAGTGAAACTGTGTAAATATAAGGGTTCAAAGTGTCAACAATGAATAAATATACATTACAATAACCCTACATGATGTTTATAACCTTAAACGAATGGATCATGGATCATACGAAGCGAATTGTGAAAGAAAGTGAGAGATTACAAACTACAGGGGTTAAATGTGTCAACATGTTTAAGATATACCTCTGAGTGACCTTTTAGCAAACCCGAAGCCTTGTAACGATTAATTATACTCACTAGAATCTACCATAAAAATTTCATCAAGTTTCGTTACCGTATGAGAAAGTTGTGATAAAATTCGTGTGTGAGGGTTAGAATCGTCAACATTGAAATTTAGGGCTTTTCGGGTGATCACAAAGTTACCCGAGGACTTGACAAAGTGGGTATAAGTATTAAAGCCCTATATATAATTATCAAAGCCTTAAAATGCAAGAAACATCATGAAAACGACCTTTCGGGGGACTAGGGGCCAAAGTGCAATAAAAGAAACATGTGTGACCTGATCCGAAGGGCCACGCGGCCCGCCTTCGATATGTGAACATCTAATGCGGGCCGCCTCAGGCCTGCAGATGCAGAAAAAACAGGCAGCTGCCTGTTGATGCTTGTAACCGACTCAAATCTCATTTCTTCGATACCTTGGGCTGCCTAAGGTGGTTTTTAGCTAGTAGGGGACTTGTGGATGTTATTGTTTCACTCCTAGACTTAGGTGTTGATGATCCATGCATGTTTGAAGTTATTTATAAAGACTCACATTATGCAACATTGATCATTCATCAACTTCTGAGCATTTCCAGAGCATACAAGCAGGTCACAAGCATCCCACATCATCTATTAGTCGTGTGTAAGTATGCCTAACCTTCTCTAATTCATTTATACTTAGTTTATAGCCTAGAAATCAAACCGTCGTAACTACGGTTTGACTTAGCAATAAATCACAATCGGTCCAGAGTTTAGTCGAATCGAAAGTTGTTATAAGTTGGTATTTATATGGGTAATAAACCCCTAAAAGGTCACCCACTGATTTCAATCTTAACTATGTCGTTTGGTCGAGTCAAACTTATCCCGAAAAGTCAACAGAAACATTAATCGCATATTTAACGATACGGAAGGCGTGTAACCTGTTTTATCAGTCATACAACTTGAAAATAAGTATAATAACTTGACTAAGCTTGTTTGATTCGACAACTTTATGTTTTGAACCGATTCGGAACCGAGAGACGCAAAAGTTTGACTTTTGCTTTGACCTCAGTTCTGACCCGATTTATATAGGTTTAGACATGCCTTAAAGTTCCATTAGGACCTAGTTACATGTGTGTATAAGCCTCTGCGTTTATACCACTCGAATCCCTAATCGTCCGATGTTTCCGTTAAACGCCTAAATATTGACCGTAATGCCCTTATGACTATAAAACGAGATTTTTGGAAATGTGAAAGTGCCATAATCTTAGTTACTGATTTTTAGACTTGTACCTAAAATTTCACATCAGTTGGAGGTCTAGATAAGGAGTTATGCTTAATGACGTAATTTGAATGCTTTTAAGTAATTAAACGGCGTCATTAGCGTAAAGCCTATCTAAACCCAATTTTGGACACCAAACCTTTTACCCACTGATGTGATATAATATTTTGGGATTTTTGAAGATTTTTAATTATTTTTAAACTGATCATAAGCTAGGTTTATCGCCTCGATTCGGTTAATACCAAAAATACCCTTTTCGGCCATGAAATGAGTTTTACAAATCCTTTTAATGCCAATCCAATTGCTACTGATTTTAAATAATAAATGGAGTATTTTGAGCCTGTTTATTTGATCAGAAAACTCAGAATCGTATTTTAACCCGTACATCGCTTAAAACGACTTTATACGCGTATTTAACGCATAGTTTGGGTTTAAAACTATTTTAGTATATAAGACTTATTACCAAAGGTTATAACCTGTTAAAATAAGCTATTTTACTGATCAACTCAGACCCGGATCACAGGCGTCTAATTAAACCCTTTTATAATCTTTAAAATGACCAAAATGCCCCTGCGGGGCTTATAAAGAGATTAAACTCGTTTTGGGCATCATGGGTGATATCCTACTGATATCACAACTTATTTAAGGCGTGTTAACTTAGGAAACCTGTTTAGGACTCTTACGGATACCCGTTACGCTTCACGCGCGTTCGGTTCGGTTTATGTAACTAGTTTACATAAATTAGCCGAAACGGGTCAAACCTTATCGGTTTTATCTCAAAATCCAGAATGTGTATCATATACCCATATTAAGCAAGTCTTCAAACTTGTCGGGTCTAAATCACATTCTATCCGGTCTTCGCTTAATCGTGCGTACGAACCGTATCTTTAAAACTAACCGGTCTAAGCGTAAGCTTAACTAAAGACCCGTTAGGATTCTAATAGGTTATTATAAACCTTCGTTCCAGATTAGGAGAACCAGTAAAAGATACTTGCACTCGCTGATTTTGAACTATACTTGCTCAGGTAAATACTTTTAACTTATTTCCCTATACGGGCTTGGGTAAGGTATATAAAATACCGCTTGGTCGGACATTGAATCTTTAATTGTATATGGTTAAAGTATTGAGATGTTTCGTTTAAATTGTTTTGTTGCTTAAAGCCTTTGGGGGGTTAATGACCGTGTCCCGGATATCCCTGGCATCATTTTACGAAATGGCCACGACCTTAGCACTCAGGTGTAGGCGTACACCTGTAGTGTCTCATAAATAAAGTGGTGTGTTTATTGATCTTTAACCCGGCTCGATCCGGGCTACTGAACGCATAAGAAACATGTAAATCCTTTACAAGTTTATATATTTAAATAATTATCCCAAGTTATAAAATATTATTTGTGCCTTGTGCCTTAAATGCATTTTCTTAAACTCTTTTCAAAATGAGTCGGTTGATTGTATTTACCAGTGTAAACTGACGTATTTTTCCTAAAAAGGTTAAGTGCAGGTACTACGCGAAATAGGCTGGCTTGTCTCCTAGCATCCACAATAAGTCTCGCCAGCTTGGATGTCATAAACTGTTGAACATTTGTTTCCTTTATATTTTGATCTACCTGTGGATTTATGTTCGACTCTTTGTAATACTTAATATTACAATATTGTATAGTTGAAATGAATCTATACTTTGCTTCCGCTGTGCATTTAAATATTGTGTTGTTTGAATATATTGTTGCCAACCACGTCACGATATTCCCCTACCGGGCCCACCGGTAACACGTGGAAATTTGGGGTGTGACAAGTAGCTACCTGTGTATTGTCACGTTTTAAGTTTGGCTCATGGGTACATCCGTATGATATGATTATGAAATTACGTTACTTGTATCGTATCATTTTCGCATAAAGTTCCATCCGTATAACATTTCATATAAAGCGTTACTTGTTATTTGAGCCTATTATTCCGTACTGAGCATTTGGCTCATTCCGTAAACTTTTTGTATATACAGGTCCGCAGGTTACTTTGGGCGGGGAAAAGAGAGAAGAGTAAAGACTAGGACTAAATCTGAAGATGTTAGTTAATCAAATCGAATGTGTCCACTTATATATTAAACTTAAGTTTAGTGGCCGTGTGGTTGTATCCTTGTCAAATAAATAAATGGAATTATGACTTTTGTTTATGATACTGTTATTGTGACACGTCAGCCCTTCCGGGTTGGGGTGTTACAGTACAACTCAAGGTGCACATTGTACACCCAAGTAAGCTAGGCCGCACATCTAGTAGGCCGCACAGCTCTTGTAGAATTATATAAAACGCATAGTACAACACCTGCTGCATGACTGCACATCTTACTATATGTTGCACACCCACTTTTTGGACTCAGTGACTGACTAGACCGCACACTCATGTTTTGAGTCGCACACTGTTATATCTGGGTCCTATGTTTAATAGACCGCACACTTTACATGCTGGATTAGGCTGTTCATGTAACTATTCGCATATCGAGTTATGTTAATAAATGTTTATGTGGTCCACATGCCTTATTTTATGATATGTAACAGTATGTGCTAGTTGTTAATACGTGTACAACTATGAGATGTTACATGCATACGAATCTGACTATATCCGGTAACCATAATAGGACGTGGTTGACCAAACTTTAAAACAAGTAAATTACCTACCGAGCAAAACAAAGATGAGTTCACACACTGTACTAAAAGCATGCGTTCCCGGTGGTTGGGAAACAGAACAAATGACACTTTCCCAGGTTTGGAATTGTTTACTATTCCTAGTTTGGAATACGGTTAATTACTATTTATATTAGATGCAACAAGTGTACTAAACGAAACTCTATCACGAAGTCCCCACTTTCTATACCGATTAGTCGACGGGGCCTGTGAAGGGGTTATTAGTTGATAGCGCTATTAGGTTTCACCAACCTCAAACCGTGCCTGGATAGGATCGGGCGTGAACTAATGGACCTTGGCAAACCGTCAATGATGATAGACACTGACAAACGGGGCAACAACGAAACAACAGGTCGCTCAATATTCGGTATTACGCAGTTTAGTAGCTTACATATGGGGTAACTCCCCATGGCATGATATAAATGAGTTACTTAACACAAACATAAGTTATATGGAATTAAACTAGACAACTCGTGAACTCGCGAACTTTATGTTGATACCCTACTGCATGCTTTGCAGTGGTTGCTTTAACCCGTGTCGGGTTTTCTTATTAATAATTATTAACTTTTAAACTTTTGTTTACACTGTTTAACTTATGCTTCCGCTGTTATCTTTAAACTTTGTTTTAAACTTGAACTTTGGACTTAGACATTAATAGTCACTAAGCGTATTGGTAGTGATGAAAACTGTTTTATTATCATGATGTTCAATATGATTGGTGGCTTGATCCTGGTCAGTCACACGCCTCGCGATAATACTCCGCATGTGGAAATTGAGGGTGTGACTTGTGTAATTTTCATCTCGTACGCATCGTGCGTTAAGAAATATTGTATGTTATCCGGTCTCGTAATTAGTTTATCTCGTTATCATTATAGAAAAATTGTTTTATGAAGTTTTAGGTGTATTTATAGCGACGTTTATAAATAATAAACTTTCTATATTTTTTTGAACAAAAAATTCTTAGATTTTTAAGATGAATACATGATTTGAATTTCGAACTTTTTGGATATACACTACTACAAAAAGAGGCATTTGCTATGAAGTTTTACTACGGGGAAAATCGGTCACAAATTTTGCTACGAATTAGCTACGGAATAGCTATGGGCACATTTTGCTACCATTTTGCTACGAATATTCCGTCGCAAATGAAATCCGTAGCGAATGCCGTAGCAAATCTGTAGCAAAACTGATGAAATCGATATTAAAAAAATAGCGTAGCAAAACCAAGAAAATAAATACTTATAAATTAACTAAAAAGAAGTTAAATAAAATGCGTAGCAAAGTCGAGAATATAAGTATTTAAAAAAATAATTAAATAAAATCCCTAGCAAAACTCGTAGAAAAATTTATAAAAAAAAAATATCTAAAACCAAGCGTATAAAAAGTTGTAGCAACACCCGTAGCAAATCTGAGGAAATAAATATAAAAAAAATATTGTAGCAAAATCGGTAGCAAAAATAAATATTTAAAAATTAACTAAAAATGTTAAATAAAATTCTTAGCAAAATCTGTAGCAAAGTTGAGAATATAAGTATTTAAAAAATAATTAGATAAAATGCCTAGCAAAATTCGTAGCAAATCTTATAAAATAAATATCTAAAACCAAGCGTAGAAAAAGTTGTAGCAACATTCGTAGAAAATATGAGGAAATAAATAAAAAAATAATATAGCAAAATCGGTAGCTAAAATAAATATTTAAAAATTAACTAAAAAGTTAAATAAAATTGGTAGCAAAATTTGTAGCATAGTTGGATGTATCAAATAGAGCAAATAAGATATTTTTTGGAACAACCTATTTTGATCCGCATGGATTTTTGTCAAAACCCGTTCTGACCGAATCAAAATGAAACTTTTATATAATGACACGGTCTGACCCGCTATCCCATCTACCTCGCCAGTTTTTTCAGGTTTAGTTACAGTGTCGGTGCATGTTAGATACTGATTGAAAAGTGCTTGAATTTACCTCATAAGTTTATCCAATTTAGTATGTGTAATGTTCAGAAATAACATCATAAATTCATAAGATACCCAATTTCAATTTTCCACTTTAGTTGTTATTAAATATAGAGTAAATTGCGAAAATCGTCTCTAAGGTTTGGGCATGTTTGCCATTTTCATCGAAAACAACTTTTTTGTACCATATAGTCCTTCATTTTTGGGATTTTTTGCCATTTTGATCCAAACGTCTGACTTTTTTGCCAAAATCGTCCCTAAGATTTGGGATATTTTGCGAGTTTCATCTAAATGTTTGATAGAAAAAATAAAACAAATTAGATGTTTGGATGAAAATGGCAAAAAATCTCAAAAGTTAAGGACTATATTGTACAAAGAAGTTGTTTTTGATGCAAATGGCAAACATGCCCAAACCTTAGGGACGATTTTGGCAATTTACTCTTAAATATATAAGCATTTTACCGAAGTCTTTGACTTTTAGTTAGACTTAAGTTAATAATAACATTAAGAAACTAATGTTTAAAAATTAAATAGTAGTGTTTTAGTAAAATCTTTAGCAAAAATCTATAACAATCCATAGTTAAACAATCGATCTTGATTCGTTTTTCTTGAATCTAGAGGAAAATACATATTTGAAAACTCAATTTTGAAGTCAAACTTGGTTAATCAAAGCCATACCCCGTGCCCCTAACAACGCCGATGTGTGGTGGTTTTCAGCAGCTGGGCCCTGCTGATATGGGCACAATCACGCCCCTTCCACGCTCGATAACACATAGCCTTATAACCCATTAAAATAATATGACTTATTAAGACATGTATGCCTAAACATAACTCACTATGAACTCCATCATCCGTGGTTAATCATGGACAATCGTGGATATATTTATGGAAAATCATAAATGTATACAAATTGGGGACAATAATCATAGATTAAAGGAAATTATGTGAATTAGGATTTAATATTGGCTAATAATGATCAATTAAGGTCGTTATTAATTAATTAGTGCCAATTAGAACTAACATTGGTCATTAATGATCAATTATTCAATTTGGGTTACGTAGTGTGCCTCTATTGGTCAATTAGGGGTACATAGTGTCAAGTATGAGTAAGTGGTGAGAATTAGGGTCACTGTTAGTCTAGTCGTCATTTAGGATCAATTATTAGTGTTATTGTTGGATAATCAAATATGTTAAATAAGGGCAATCGAGGTCAATTAGTTTTAAGAGGTAATTAGGGCAAACATGGGTCAATATTGGTCAACATACACCAATTATGGTAATTACTCTCACTATTGGTCAATGACTGACAATGTTAATCAATAGGAGTTTCAACTAACCTTAAATAATAGTCACGGATCATGATGAGTTATTGCAATTAGTGTCAATATTTGTCAATGAGAGTCAAATATGGTCAAAATGGTCACTTGGACAATAAGGGGCAAAGAATGTTAATAATTGTCAATGGTCCTAGTTAGGAGCAATTAGGACCAATTAGGGCCAATATTGGTTAATTAGTATAAGTTTGGTATATTGGTTAATTCAGATCTACTAGGCTTAATAGGACACAAAATCAACAATACCACCTTCTTCAATATTTCATTAAAATTTAAGCCTTGCATCTTTCAAATTGTTTGTTACCAATTTAATATGAGCTAATGACATAATCATGGTCAAACATTGTGACTTCTAATCAAAGGCAACCAACCTAGTGTAACACCTCGTAAAATCATGTCCAATGATGTATTGACACGTGTAATAAACCCTAATAAAGTCCAACATTGAATTTAAGGGACTAATTTTTTGAAAAATCGAAAACTTTGATTATGAAAGGACTGGAAGTGTTAGCATACCTAAAATAAGTTTCTAGATAACCTCTCACGATATTTATATTCAAAAATGAGCCACTTGATAATCAAGTATAGCCGTTTGCAGAATTAATTGAAAGTTTGCGCAATAAAGGGTTAAAAGCGTCAACATGTTAATTCTTACCCCTGAGTGACCTTTTAACAAACCGGAAGCTTAATAATATTTAATTATACTCTCGGGAATGCCAAATAATGGCCGTCTAAGGTTTTTATGCCTATAAGTAAAGTTACGCGCAACTTTGCAAGTTAGAGGGACTAAAAGTGTCAATATGTTTAATTATACCTCTGAATGACCTTTTAGCGAACCCGAAGCATCGTGATGATTAATAATACTTCCAAGAATGCCTAATATGGATTAGATGAGGCTTCAATGCTAATAAATGATGAGATGTGCAAGTTTGCGCAATAGAGGGACCTAAATCGTCAACTTTTAAATCTACGCCTTTCGGCGACCATTTAAGCGAACGAGAGCGTAGTACTATTTAAGTTTATGCTTGGGAATGCCCATTATGGGCCTTGGAAAGCTTGGATATCATTAAACAACATTTTTGCGCTACTTTGCGCAATTAAGGACTAATTGCGTCAAACGGCAAAAGTATGCCGATTCGTATGGTAACGGACATTCCGGAAAATGTCCATGAGTTAAATATACCCTATTTATCCTTTATATAGCTTAGATATAAGCCTAGAGGTGTTTGGTGCGCAAAAATAAACTTTTATGTCATGCAGGGACTAAAAGTGTCAAAAAGTGCACAAGTTTGCACTTCTGCGCATATCTCGCATTCTGAACATCTCCGGACACCCAAAAATTTATGTAAGCACTAAAATATTTTATTTTAGTGATCGCCTTGATAAAATTCCTTTCGTCGCGTCGTTTGGGTCGTTTTTAGCGTCCGTTCGTGTTTCGTCGTAATTCGACGCATAACGTGACCGTACGGCCAAACGAACCGACATCCGACATGTTTTTGAACATGTTTCATGTCCCCTATATTTAAACATCATAGTGGAGCCTTAAAATGAGGTTAAAGGGCCTTAAATGAGCCTAAAATGACTTTTAAAGCTCACAAGGACCATTTCTGCCAAATCTGGAACTGTGTTTGCTGTTATGGACCTGCAGGCGGGCGGCGTAACAGGCCTGGGTTTCTCACGCGGGCCGCGAGGCCTGCACAGAATGCAGAACAGCTATTAACAGCCTGTTCGTTGCTGGTTTTTGCTCAAAACTGGTTTCTAACTCACAAAATCGATACTAGGGGCTTGCCCACAGAGTTATCAGACCTCTTGACATCTGTTTTGATCAGATTACCCCTCCCGACACTTGTCGCGATCTCGTGAGGACCCGAAAACTATATAAATGAAGTAAGTTCACTTGATACTCCACTTTCATTCTCAATTCTGAAGCTCTCTGATCGAACTCAGGCTTTCTAGTGATCTATAATCGTAATTAGGACTCTTGTAAGTGTTCCTAACCCTCTCATTTTCGTTCTAGCTTAGTTAATTATCCAAAAGTCAAACCATCGTAAATTAAGTTTGACTTTGAGATTAAACGAAATTTGCTCAGTCTTTTCTCGAATTGAAAGTACCTACAAGTAGGTATTTATGTGGGTAACAAACCCTTAAAAGGGTATTTTCAGATTCCCACTCTAACTATGCTAATTGTCGAGTCAAAGCATACTTTAAAAAGTCAACAGAATGATTATTTGCAAGTTTAAGCATAATTAGCAATGTAGGATACATGCAACCTGTTTGATCATTAAAATAACATGGTAATTAATGTAAGAACATGTCTCAACATGTTCAACTCGATAATTTTCAGTTTAAACCCGGATCGGACCCGAAAGTCGCATAATTTGACTTTTGTTTTGACTATCAGTTCTGATCCGTTTATGCATGTTTGAGATCTGCCTTAGAGATTATTTTGGACCAAGTTTCATATAAGTATAACTCTCTGAGATTTTACAACTTGGTTCAATGCTTATCCGATTCATATACATGTTTCCGATTTATGCTTAAATGTTGACTATTATGCCCTTTTGACTATAAAAAGTGATTTTTGAAAAAGTGAAAGAGTAGAAACATTTGTTGCTGATTTATAAACTTGCACCTAAAATTTCATATCAGTTTGAGGTCTAGATTAAGAGTTATGCTCATTAGCGTAATTTGAAAGCTTTATGTTAATTAATTGGCGTAATTAGCATATAGCCTAGTTAAACCCACTTTTTGATATCAAACTTTTTACCCACTGATGTTATATAATATTTTGGGATTTTTGAATATTTTTATTTAATTTTTGGCTGAGCATAACATAGGTCTCTAGGTTTGATTCGGTTATGACGGTTTTGCCCTTTTAAGCCATAAAATGAGTTTTTCAAATCCTTCTGACCCCAAACCTTTTTCTACTGATTTTATTTGTTAAATAAAATATTTTGAGCCTTCTGGAATTATAAAAATATCAGCTTTCTTTTAAAAACCCGGTAATGGCTCCAAATCGCCTTTTTAAGCGTTTTTAACGCATAGTATGTACTAAAAACTATATTAAACATATAAGGTTGATACCTACTGATGTTTTTAGTATATTTTGAGATAATAACAGTAAGTAAAAGTTTTTGAACCCAGGTTTCCAGTTTTGACCTTTTAAGCCCTTGTGAAATTACCAAAATACCCCTAAGGTGCATAGTTTGGTTTTAAATGATAAGTTTCATATATGGGTCATACCCTACTGTTATAACATGTTAAATTAAGTGTATTTGCTGTATAAATCAGACCTGTAACTCAGATTACAAATTTAACTCTTTTATAATCTTTTAAATGACCAAAATGCCCTTATGAGGCGTAAATTGAGTTTAAATTCGTATGGGGCATAATAGAAGATATCTTACTGATAGTATAACATATTTAAGGCATATTATCTCAGGAAATTTGCATATGACTCTTATGGTTACCGTAACGCTCTTTTCGTGTTCGGTTCGGTTTATGTAACTAGTTTGCATAAATTGACCGAAACGGGTCAAACCTTATCATTTTTATCTCAAAATCCAGAATGTGTTTAGTATACCCATATTATACAAGTCTTCAAACTTGTCGGGTCTAAATCACATTCTATCCGGTCTTCGCTTAATCGTGCGTTTGAACCGTATCGTCCTTAAAGTTAACCGGTCTAAGCTTAGGCTTAATTAAAGACCCGTTAGGAATCTAATAGGTTATTAAAAACCTTCATTCCAGATTTAGGAGCCCAGTAAAAGCTATCTGTACTTGCTTGGTGGTATACGGCTGGGATTGAATTTATATTTAGCTCAGGTAAATACTTTTAACTTATTTTCCCTATACGGACTTGGGTTACGGTATATAGAATACCGCTTGATCGAGCATCAAATCTTACATCCTTGGGTGGTTAATTGAATAATTTGATCGGCTCGTTTAAACAGTCTTGTTCACTTAAAGCCTTTGGGGGGTTAATGATCATGTCCCGGATATCCCTGGCATCATTTTACGAAATGGCCACGACCTGAGCACGGGGTGTAGGCGTACACCTGTCAGTGTATAACTCAAATAATGTGGTGGGTCTATTGATCTTTAACCCGGACAAGATCTGGGCTACTGAACGCACAAGTAACATGTAATTCGTTCACAAGATTATAATATTACATAATTATCCCAAGTTATAAAATGTTTTGTGCCATGTGCATTCAAATCAATTTTCAACCTTTTTAAAATGAGTCAGTTAAATTGTATTTACCAGTGTAAACTGACGTATTTTCCAAAAGGTTAAGTGCAGGTACTACACGTAATAGGCTGGCTGTCTTCTAGCGTCCACAATAAGTCTCGCAAGCTTGGATGCCTTAAAGTCTGTTGAACAAATGATTCATTTTATTTTTGATCCGCCTGTGGATCCTTTACATTCCGTTTGTAATACTTGATATTACTTTATATCGGTTTGTAATATATTTATCTTTTGCTTCCGCTGTGCATTTAAATATTGTGTTGTTTGACTATGATGATATCAACTACGTCACTATACTCCCCACCGGGCCCACCGGTCAAACGTGGAAATATCGGGGTGTGACACCTAGGTTAAATAATGGTTAATAGTGGTGAATCATAGTCAAACAATGGTGTATATGAATCATTAAGACCCCTTATGAACCATTATAACTTTTAATGATCCATTATGACCGAAGAAACAATGGTTAACCGAGAGGTTAGTCCACGGGTTGAGTCTCGTCAAGATAGGGTTAATCCCTTCTTTTCTCAATCGATGTCTGGATGATCATGTAATTTGCCGCTTGCGCAATGAAAAGATCGTGACTCGCAACAAGGAGAATGAGGTGGGGGTTGCTCCTTGTTACCACTCTCCGGTGTGAGAATCAGTATTTGCTTAGGAAGCAAGATAAGTGATTAAGTAGTAAGTGCGAGAGAGCAGATTAGCATTACCTCAAATCTGGTTTGAAGTCGAGTATTTATAGCCGAAGAATGAAGGAGAGAGGCCAATGGGCCTTCTGATGGGCCTTGGGCCTGACTGACAACTTGCATCTTATCTACTGATCTGTCAAGTGTGCAAGCTGCAGGAGTGTTAGGCGCACAGTGGAGGCATTGCCACGTGTCCTATTGCGTCAGGTGCATGAAGGAGCGCCGCCACGTGGCGTGTTAACTTCGGTAGTCAAGTATGTTCATCAGCTTTATGCAAGTGGAGTTTCTTGATAGTGGGCTGGGCAGCCGTCTCTTGCGCGGTCAGGCTGACCGCTGTTGTCAGTGTCAGGGTGTACCACCCAGCAGGACTAACATCTTTAGTAGTAACCACCGCATTCTGTGTATGTTGCCTAAAACACCCATTTTCATACACAAGATAAGACACCTGCTGGTTGGTCACAGAAGTCAAAGTTTGCAACTTCTTGATTAGACGTTGAAGTCAAAGGTTCCACTTGCATTATAATAAGATGCTGCCCTTGCGCGTACGCCCTGTAGGCTTGCGCAAGATCATAGTATGTGCTGGATACAAAACAACACATCCCCATTAACTACTCAACTAGAAGTCAAGAGAAGGTTCCATTGTTTGATGCTATTCATGCGCGCGCCCTGCAAGCTTGCGTGGGACCGAAGCATGTTATTAGCCTTAAGCGGCAAAGTACACTAGGTGATGGTCACTTGCGCCTAAACTTGACCAAGATCTGGGACCATACCCCTTCAATGACGTAATATGACATGGTTTGCCAAACATAGTCAATGTAGGTCATACTTGACAAATCATAGTAACTCATGGTAGAAACCTAGTATCTATTCCTAAATATCCGAGGAAGTTTATGTTTTCGTGTTCCATATTTCAATTTCTTTGCATATGCTTGTCTGGATTTTAAACCATAAAGGTTAAGTTTTTCATTTTGTATGTCCAAAATTTTGAAATGGATGTAGTTTCGGGTGTAAATGAGTCGAGCCACTCACGAGCTACTCGACACCGGCTCGTTAAAAACTCGAATAGAGTAGAGTTTAAAAAAGTTCAGGCTTTTATTGAGGTTCAATAAATAAACGAACTTGAACATGAGCTTCATATATCGAGTTCAAACTGGTTTGTGAGCCTTAACGAGCTTTTACTTATATAGTTTGAATGAAATATATTTAATTTATTTATACAATAACTTTTATGAATTATATATAAAAGTTCAATAAAAAATATTAAACAATAAAAGTTATAATTATATATAGTTATAAGAAGGCAAGTTATTAAAACAATTACAAAATTAATAAATAAGTCGAGTCCAATCCTAGCTTAAACTTATAAAACTATTCACGAGCCGAGCTTAATAAGTCGAACCCTCTTAAGTTAAAACAAGCCAAGATTCAGCCCAAACGAGATTGGGGTCGACTCAACATATTTACACCAATAGATGTAGTAATAGTTATAGTTGTATGTAAAAATTATAAAAAAAGATAAATAACAATGACATAAATTGTGATATACATAGGTAGAGGATCCTGTACAAAGTGGAACTTTTGTGAGAAGTGTGAGAAATAATTTGGGAATGACAAGTGTCCTTTATCCTAATTAATTCAAAAGGGTATATTAGTAATTTTACATTCTTATCATTTAATTGATTTCCAAGATAACTGCAAAAAAAAAAAAAAAACTGGCGATGAGTTTTTATAGGGATTGATTCGAATTTTGAATTAGGAGAAATTTTAGGAAACATATTTGTTTTTACGATTTTATACATCTGATTGTTTTATCTTCTTCATCATCTTTTAATCGCAACATCTTTTAATCATACAGTGTTCATGGCGTGGTGTTTTAAACATCTGGAGACATGGACTATGATTCAAGTCATGGTATTTTATCTGGAGACATTGTTCATGGCGTGGTGTTTTAAACATCTGGAGACATTGACTATGATTCAAGTCATGGTGTTTTATCTGACTTGAATTCCAGATAAAACACCATGACTTGAATCATAGTCATGGTGTTTTAAAATCTGGGAATGTTTTGTATTGATTGTCCAGATGTTAATACACCATGGATGTAATCACAATACAATGTTTTTTGAATTCCAGATAAAACACCATGACTTGAATCATAGTCAATGTCACCAGATGTTTAAAACACCACGCCATGAACAATGTCTCCATATAAAACACCATGACTTGAATCATAGTCATGGTGTTTTAAAATCTGGGAATGTTTTGTATTGAATCATAGTCATGTTTTGTATTGAACAATGTCTCCAGATAAAACACTATGATTCAAGTCATGGTGTTTTCTGGATTCCAGATAAAACACCATGACTTCCAGATAAAACACCATGACTTGAATCATAGTCAATTTATCCAGATGTTTTAAAACACCACGCCATGAATCTGATTACAGTTCTTCTAAACGTAAGAACAATCATGCACATGATCCTACATATTCAGTGTTTCCTACATCATAAAAACAATGTTTCCTACACCATAAAGACAATGTTTTGGTGTAAGGTATAAAATGTGTAGGACCTAAACACTTTTAAATAATTTTGCAACTTATAATAAAATATGTGTACGACACAACACTTTTAAATAATTTTGTCACTTCTAATAAAATTGGTGTGTTAATGGTGTTGAAGGAGAAAATTATGGTGGCATTAATAAGATTTGAATAACCCTTTATAATATTTATTAATATTTTAAATCATAATGGAGTTTTTTTCCCAAAGTGGTGTTATGGGAAAAAATATTTACCATTTTAGTGTTCCTTCAAAACTATTTACCAAAATAGTGTTTCCATCTATTTTTTTTTATTATAACTCATTTATTTATTAGAATAAAAAATTAGAAAAGGGGCAAACTCCCTCCGACGTTTCAGTTATCACTTCCATACCTCCATCTACTATTGACCCCTCCATGTTCTCTTCCCCATGGCTGAACTCCATCACAGCCAACTAAATCGTCCTTACGAGAACATAGATCGATCGCGAAACAGGTATCTCCATAATCATCTCATATGGTAAGTATAAAGGCAAGATGATGATTGCAATGGGAGTTGATGGTAATAATCAGATATTGCCGCTAGCATTTGCTATTGTTGAAACTGAATCTTATGCTAGCTGGAATTGGTTTCTTGCTCATGTCAAGAAACATGTGGTGAAAGATCGTGAAGGGATATGTCTAATATCCGACCGTCATGCGGGAATCTTAAAGTCAGTTAATGAGCAAGGATCTCCTTGGTTGGAGCCACGTGGTTTTCACAGGTATTTTTTTGTAACCTTCATCGTATTGATTTTACAACTCACACTTTAAAGCTTGTCTACAGGTATTGCTTAAGGCATTTTATCAACAACTTTAATGATAAGTTTCGCAACTCACAACTGAAAACTTTAGCTTACCGTGCTGGGAGTCAAAATCAAATTCGAAAGTTCAACTCCATTATGGAAGAAATTGGGAAATTAAGATCGGTTGTGACTCGACTTTATTTGGCATTTTTAGTTTTGTTTGTATTTGATATTGAAAACGGTAATGCGTCAAGTTTAATATTTGATTAGCTTTATCATGTTTTTTATTTCATTGTTTAGATTTATTTTAGATTATTCATGGCTGTTGTTAATATGGTTAAGCTGATAATATAAATTTAGAAAAATAAAACTCACGATTGAAAAAAAATAAAAAAAAATAAATGGTAAATAAAATAAGAAGATAAAAAAAATATCATAAAAGAACAAACTCCACCGAAATGTTGAATTCTTAACGGGAGTAAATTTGCCATTTTTTCAAATTTTTTTATCTAATAATAAATGACTTAATAAGAAAGTAAATAAAAAATAAGAGAAAACACTATTTTGGCAAATAGTTTTGAAGGAACACTAAAATGGTAAATATTTTTTTCCCATAACACCACTTTGGGGAAAAACTCAATCATAATGTCTATCATACACTTATTAATTAAAGCATTATTAATTAAAAGTAGATAAAAATTATTCCATATATAAAGAAGCAACTTTTTAATGAATCATGAGTTGTACAATGTACATTATGCTTTAGGCATTGTTAAAAAAAAATTGATTTTTTTAGTTTTAACCCAAAGGTTTTACCTTTTGCAATTTTAACCCTATATAATTTGTTTTTTTTTAACTTTAACCAAAAACTTTTCATTATTTGCAATTTAACTTCACAACTTTTGTCAATTATGCTTTTCATCTTTCGCAAATTTTCGTTTTACGTACAGTTCTAAAATTTTTCAAGTTAATACGACGCAACGTGCATGTGTGGTTCAATGTTTTTACATCTATTTTCCCATGTTTGACAGGTTCATCGCAACACGCATACCCTAGGTCGAGTCAGTGTTGGTGGTCGATGACGGTTGTATGACATTAGTACTATTTAACACCGTTTTACGCCCCGCGGCAACGCGAGTTATGCTTTGGGGGTTTTTCAAAGAAAAAATGGTTATGCATATGGTTGTCGTAACGTTGGCTTTGGGGGTTTTCCAAAAAAAAAATTGATTTTTTTTACTTTTCACCCCAAAAGTATTTCATAAATTACTTTTAACCCAAAACTATTTGTTTTATTACTTCTAACCCAAAACTTTTATCTTTTCCAATCTATCCTCATAACTTTTTTTACTTTCAACTTTGGTCCTTTATAGTTTTCATTTTCCACAAATTTTTCACTTTATGCTTGGTTCTAAATTTTGTGACTTAACACATCGCAGCGTGCGTCTTTGTTTTAACGTTTTTACGTTTCGTTCTAAATTTTGCGGGTTAACACGACGCAAGGTGCGTGTGTGGGTAAACGTTTTTACATCGTCTATTTTTTCCCCGTTTGACAGGTTTAACATAACGTGCGAGTCCTAGATCGACTTAGTTATAACTAAAGAATCGCCGCCGCATTGCGGCGGGTTGCAATCCTAGTTATATCTTAATTCACAACCATTGATCAAAAAAAATATAGGGCCTAAATTATTATTTTTTTCTTCTTACAAGAAGATTTTCTCAAATAAACCTCCCCCTACTTAAATAATATTTAAAATGATATTAATGCCATTGATATAGAAAGTAGTTTTATATCATATAATCTATCTACTATAATAAAAGAAACCAAGTTTTGGACACGTGTCATTCATAGAAGGTATCCTTAAATCTATACTTATCTTATATTAATTAAATCAATAAATAATAAATTAATATTAAATCTTATCATACTTTAATAAAATATTATCATCAAATATAAATTGTTAATTTAATATATTTTTAAAACAAATACATCTCTTTCCTACTTATCTTATATTAAATATATAAATAATAAATTAATATTAAATGTTATCCTAATTTATTAAAAATGTTTCTTTTTATTAATTGGTATACAAAATTATATTTATTCAACTCGTGTAAAACGCGGGGTTTTTAAAAATATAACTTTTTTATTATTTACTATACAAAGTTACATTTATATAACACGTGTAATACACGAAGTTTTTAAAGATATAACTTTTTATCATTTGCTATGTAAAATTAGATTTATTCAACATGTGTAATACACAAGGTTTTTAAGGATACATTTTTTTTATTATTTACAACCCGACTATACACGGGTTTTAAAGATATGACGTTTTTAGTATTTAATATACAAAATTACATTTATTTAATATGTGTAATACACATGGTTTTTAAAGATATAACTCTTTTTTAGATCTATTCAACACGTGTAACATACGAGGTTTTTAAGGATGTAATATTTTTATTATTTGGTAAATTTATTCAACCCGATTATACACGGGTTTTTAAAGATACGACTTTTTTAGTAAAAATTACATTTATTTAATCTGTGTAATACACATGGTTTTTAAAGATATAACTATTTTTTATTATTTGATATATAAAATTACATTTATTTAACCCGTACAATATACGGGGTTCATAAAGATATAACTTTTTATTATTTAATATATAAAATTACATTTATTCAACCCGTGTAATACACGAGGTTCTAACCTAGTCTATCTACTATAATAAAAGAAATCAAGTTTTGGACACGTGTCATTCATTGAATGTATCCTCAAATCAATACTTATCTTATATTAACTAAATAAATAATAAATTAATATTAAATCTTATCATACTTTAATAAAATATTATCCTCAAATCTAAATTGTTAATTTAATATATTTTTAAAACAAATAACCTTCTTTCCTACTTATCTTATATTAAATATATAAATAATAAATTAATATTAAATGTTATCCTAATTTATTAAAAATGTAATTTTTTTATTATTTGGTATACAAAATTATATTTATTCAACTGGTGTAAAACGTGGGGTTTTTAAAAATATATTTTTTTATTATTTACTATACAAAGTTACATTTATATAACCCGTGTAATACACGAAGTTTTCAAAGATATATTTTTTATCATTTGCTATGTAAAATTAGATTTATTCAACACGTGTAATACACGGGGGTTTTTAAGGATATAATTTTTTTATTATTTGGTAGATTTTTCAACCCGACTATACACGGGTTTTTTAAGGATACGACGTTTTTAGTATTTAATATACAAAATTACATTTATTTAATCTGTGTAATACACATGGTTTTTAAAGATATAACTCTTTTTTAGATCTATTCAACACGTATAATATACAGGGTTTTTAAGGATGTAATTTTTTATTATTTGGTATATTTATTCAACCCGATTATACACGGGTTTTTTAAAGATACGACGTTTTTAGTGTTTAGTATACAAAATTACATTTATTTAATCTGTGTAATACACATGGTTTTTAAAGATATAACTTTTTTTATTATTTGATATATAAAATTATATTTATTTAACGCGTACAATATACGGGGTTCATAAAGATATAACTTTTTATTATTTAATATATAAAATTACATTTATTGAACCCGTGTAATACACGAGGTTCTAACCTAGTGTTTATATAAAATATATGAAATATTAAAAATATCAATCGATTAAGAATAGGATTAATTATCTAAAAGGAAAGAAATAAGAAAGTTCTAAAACTGATAAACAAAATTTAAACTACAAGTTTTTTTTATTATCACGCAACTATAAATATGTGATTTGAATTCTAAGCATTTATATATTAACAATACTAGGCTATAACCCCGTGTATTACACGTGTCGAATAAATGAATTTTATATACTAAATAATAAAACAATATATCTTTAAGAACCTCTTTTATTACACGGGTTGAATAAATATAATTTTTTATATTAAATAATAAAAAGTTATATCTATAAGAACCATATTGCGGGTTGAATAAATATAATTTTATATACCAAATAGAAAAGTTATATCTCTAAAACCACTTGTATTACACGAGTTGAATAAATGTAATATTGTTTACCAAATAATAAAATAATACATCTTTACGAAACCTCATTTAATACACGGGTTGAATAAATGTAATTTTATATACCAAATAATAAAAAAGTTACATCTTTAAAAATATATGTATTACACGGGTTGAATAAATGTAATTTCCTATACTAAATAATAAAGTAGGATGGTATTCAAAATTTAAAATAGAAAAATAGTATTCAAAAATTTAAAGTTGGTGAAATTTAATGTTAGTTCATTATTCATTTATTTATTTAATTTATATAAGGTAAGTTTGGATGTAAGGCGAGAAAATCATAAAATAAATGGTTACAATGAATGACATGTGTCACACATTAATGTTTTATTATATAGTATAGTATAGTATAAATATATATATATATATATATATATATATATTGATATAAATAGATTATTATATTGTAGTAAAATTTATTAAAAAAGTGTCAATAAATATATTTATAACTTGTAAATGTAACGAAGTTTCAATAAATTTAACCATTTATTTATAACTTGTAAATGTAGAAATGATAAATAATATTAGTTAATTTTATTTTAAGTTTCGTAAAATCTATTTGATACCAAACTAAACATGTCACTCATTGAAGCCATCTATTTTTTCTCTCCTACTTAATTATAGATAATTAATAATAATTAAAAGATAATTATAAAATTAAATCTAATATAAATTTAAACAATTCGTATAGGAGATAATATAATATTTTGAAATATTTATTAGATTTCAAAAATTATTTTAAAAAAAGGTACACTAAATATAAATTAATATAATGTAAATGATTTATTTATTTTATTAAACTAAAGTAGTTAAAGGTAGAACTTATTTAAAAAATGTTTATAAAAACATTAATCAATGTTTATTGGTTCTATACTTTTATTTTCGTGTTCAACTCTCAACTCAAATACGGTATTCACTATGTTTATGTGACATTTATAAGAACCATTACCGCAATCACCCCATCCATCATATATCGAGTAGATTCATTTGTTTTTTTAAAGATATAATTTTTTATTGGATTCATTCAACCTGTGT